>UESW01000589.1:0-29063 GCA_900491605.1 Calamus simplicifolius | reverse complement strand
GATGTATGCATGGGAACCAGATGCAGATAGAATAAATGGCCGTATATGTAAAGAACATAACTGGAAGAAGCGAAGTATATTTTGGGATTTGCCTTATTGGAGCACAAATCTCATCCGGCACAACTTGGATGTTATGCATATCGAGAAAAATTTCTTTGATAACATATTTAACACGGTGCTAAACATCCCGGGAAAAACAAAAGATACTGCAAAGTCAAGAGAAGAACTTAATCAGTACTGCAGAAGAGGTGATTTGAGAGGAGTGCCGATGGGACCTATCCTAAAGCCTGTTACACTCTTGACAGAAATTCACGAGAAGTTTTATGTAACTGGCTTAGAGGGTTAAAATTTCCAGATGGTTATGCCTCAAATATCGGTAGGTGTGTGGACATGCATAAGCTCAAGTTGTTCGGCATGAAGAGTCACGACTGCCATGTTTTCATGCAACGGTTATTACCTATAGCTTTTCGTGAGTTGCTTCCGCAACATGTCTGGAAGGCAATTACGGAGCTCAGCTTGTTCTTCAAGGAGTTATCTGCCGCAGTCATTACTTCTGCATCCATGGCAAGGCTTGAGGAGGAAATTCCAATTATTTTATGCAAGCTTGAGCGAATATTTCCTCCCAGTTTTTTTGACTCAATGGAGCATTTACCGGTTCACTTGCCATACGAAGCGAGCATAGCTGGTCCCGTGCAGTATCGCTGGATGTATCCTTTCGAGAGGTAAATATATACATCATTAAGATATGTTGACATTTCAAATATTATTTCATTGCAAGAAAATTGGTTAATTTTTGTTTCAACTTTACATATAGGTACCTTAAGAAGTTAAAAAATAATGTGCGTAATAAGGCAAGGGTTGAAGGTTCTATATGCAATGCACACTTGGTCGAAGAAGTTTCAGCTTTTGCCTCGCATTACTTTGAGGGTCACGTCCACGAGGAGCCGAAATCTTGGTCGTAACGATGACGTAGTGTGGACGAAGGAGAACCTAATGACGGTAGAATATCAATTTTTAAAGGTATCGGCCGTTCATTTGGTGGGCAGAAGTCAAGAAATCTTAGCGATATGGAGTATAATGCAGCACATTATTACATCCTAATGAACTGTAGAGAAGTCGATCCATATATTGAGTAAGTGTATACTTCAATGCTTAATTGGAAATTCTAATTTAAATTACAATATACCATAATATTTAATTGCTAACATAGTTTTCATCCTTTTCATCCCATAAGGATGTTTTGTGATAGACAACGACAGATGAATCCCGACATCAGTCAAGTTGCAATTGGGCAGAAATTAGAAACGGAGTTTGCTTACTGGTTTTATGAATTTGTGAGTAGTATCACTCAATCAATTTCAATAATGGCTTTTATTTTTGAATTGGTTGTGAATAGCTTATTAATTTATAGGTAAACGGTCCATGGTCCACAACCGACAATATTTTCATTAAATGTCTATCGCAATGGCCATTGAAGACCGTAACAACCTCTACTGGCTATTTTGTAATGGGTACAAATTTCAGATTGAACGATTAGCAGCTTCAAGAGGCACGCAGAACTGGGGCGTGTGTGTTAAAGGAGAAAGTGTTGGAGCAAATATGCAGGATTATTATGGAAAGTTAGTAGAGGTGGTTGAAGTTGAATATCCCGGTTGGCCTATGAAACGAACCGTATTGTTTCGTTGTGATTGGTTCGATCCGATAGTTCCTGTGGGCAAAAGGGTTCATAACGACTACAATTTGGTTGAAGTGAACCATCGACGAAGATTGCAGAAATATGACCCATTCATCCTTGCATCCCAAGCTCAGCAAGTGTTTTACTGCGGATATCCAAGTTTGCGCAACGACAAGCGAGATTGGTGGGCCGTTTCTAAAATCGTCCCACGTTCAACAATCGTATTAGAGGAGAGTTCATCAAGTCAATCAGCCGAGTGCCCTGCATTTCAAGAGGATGAGATGGAAATGCATGCAATTGAGGACGACACAAGGGCTCCTGAAACATCACTTAGAGATCCAAATGGTGATGTCCAAGAAATTGCGGATGCAAATGTTCGGTTTCCTTCCGATGATAATGAAACTGAATCGCAGTCCGATACGGCATCGGATGTTGAACCAACATTTCACGAAACAAATGACACCGATTAAACATAGAGGTTTTTTAAATTTAACTTTTTTTTATAAGTGTTAAATTTTTACATAGTCAATCATTAATCGTAATTTAATTGCATGAATCTTTAGTATTTTCAGTATGACGGGCAGAGGTAGATCTACCGACGACAGACGGAGTGAGCAGGGACGTAGCCCTGCTGCATCAGATCACATGAGCTTTGGAGATGGAGAGTTCGGATCTCCAGCATCGCGCAGCCTTCGATCTCTCCAGCAGTATTACCATCCAGCCGATCGGCACATACCTCCGAGAGTTCTTCCACCATCGGCCGCACCGTACTTCGACTTGATGCTCATGGGCTGTAAGTATATACTAATTAAAAATATATGTTTATGTTTTTAAGTCAATTACTTATAAACATGCATTTTTTTAACAGATTTATTGAGCAGCATCATGTATCCAGCCACATCAGCGCCGTATTTCAGAGGCGTGCAGATCCCAGTGGCTACGATTGGCGCCACGTATCTCCAGCCACGAGGGAGTTTTATTTTTTGAGTTTCAGGTAAACTTATTAAATACAATTTATCACTGATATAAAATTTCTTAATCTTAATAAATTCAGAAACTAACTGTTTATTTTAATGCAGAAAAAGTTTACGTGGGATCCTGCCAGCCATGATGCCATTAGGGCAGCATGGGAGGCTCTGACGGGACGCCGATACTCCGACATGCTTCATCGTTGGAGGTCATCGGGTCAGCGTCCTGCGCACGTGCCAGAGGGTATTTGGCACGAGTGGCAGCAGGCCTGGCAGTCCGATGGCTGGCGCAGGAGGTCCGCATCAGCCAGCACGAACCGCCGATCCGAGAAGGGCGGTCCTGGCACGGGTCTCTCCCGCCATACTTCGGGCTCCATTTCGATTCAGGAGCACAGACGGCGTATGGTAAGAAAACATAAATATTTTAATTACTATTTAGTTATTTACAAATATTTGTATTAATATCAATTTTTTTATTGTTATAGTCTGAGCAGGAGGGCGGAGATCCTGGTGAGTTTCGTCTATTCAGGGCGACACACACCAGGAGGGACGGTTCCTGGGTCGATACGCGATCACGGGAGGTTGCGGTAAGAAATTAGATTTATGTAGTATCTGTTTAATTTCTAAAATTTTATTTAGAGAAATTTATTAACTCATTTATTGTTGATTTCATAATTCAAAGACACGAGTCGAGGAGCTTCGCTCCCAGGCATCGCAGGTCGACTCTACTGATGGGGAGACGCCCGTCGAACTCTCAGCAGAGGAGAGTCGACGTGTGTTTTTGGAGGCTGTTGGTGCCCAGCCACGAGACCGCAGGGTCTATGGTCTGGGCACTAGAGCTTCTACATTCCCATCAGGCCTCCAGCTCGCGATATTCTGGTGATATTCCTGCCGAGCGTTTAGACGACATTCGGTGATCTATTGCAGAGGAGGTTCGGCAGGAGGTCGAGCAGGATTTTGAGGATCGTATGCGAGGCCGGGATCAGGAGGCTTGCAGACATGCGAGATGAGATGCGTCATTTGCAGGATATGGTTAGCCGCTTGTCGCAGGGTTCCCAGCCTCCACGTGATCGCACAGATTCTTGATGTATTTTTTTTTTTTTTATATTTGTACATGAAAACTTTAAAATTTTAATATATTAATTATTTTTGAAAATTGAATGATTATTGTTTGGATCAATATGAGTGAAGAATGTTTCGATCAATATTTAAATTAACGAAATTGTATTAACCGTTTTAATTTTTAATTTTTATTTTTAAAAAAAATAATAGCGACGCATTAGCGACTAATTGCATCGCTAATATTTTAAAAATTATTATTAAATATTGCGACGCAATGACGATTAATTTATTAGCGACTAATTGCCGCTAATATTTTTAAATTTTTAAATATTAGCAATATTTTTAAAAAAATTTAATTAGCGACGCATTAGCGACTAAAATTGCATCGCTAATATATCTAAAATATTATTATTAAATATTGCGACGCAATGACCTGGCGTCGCAATATTTTAAAAAAAATTTATTAGCGACGCATTAGCGACTAAATTGCGTCGCTATATATCTAAAATATTATTATTAAATATTGCGATGCAAATGCATCGCAATATTGCGACGCAATTAAATGTGTCGCAATATTTAATATTAATATTTAAAATATTAAAATTAGTTTTAAATTAGCGACGCATTTATGATGCGTCGCAATATTGCGATGCATTGCTGCGTCGCAGAGAGTCGCTGTGAAGCGACACAATTGCGACAAATTGAGACTGCGACGATCATTTGAGCGATGTCGTCATTGCGTCGCAATAGCATGTTTAGCAACGCATTGGCGATGCATTTGGGCGTCGCAATATTTTTTTTTCTGTAGTGATGGGAATAAGTATGTGATACATCCAACTCCACCTAGGGACCCAATCAAGAAAGGATTTAGCAACCTTAAGGATAGCAAGCCAAGAGTTAATCTGATTAAAGCTAAGGAATTAGAAAAGAACATCACTGAGGGTAATTTTTGGATTTTGACCACTAAAGAGATCTATGAATCAGTTCAAAAGGAACAACCCCCAGAAGTAATTGAGATCCTAGAGAAGTTTAAGGATGTCTTCCCTGAAGAATTGCCTCATCAGTTGCCATCCCTAAAAAAATCCAACATCACTACAAGAAAAGAGTCATTTGCGAGGGATTTTCGAGGAAAAAGAAAAAAATCTGTCGAAATTTTATATTTCCGACGGATTTTCGAGGGATAAATAGTTGTCGGAAAAACCCTCCTCGAAAAATATTTCGAGGAATTTTTTCGAGGGAATTTATTTCCGAGGGATTTTCGACGGAATTATCCCTTGAAAATTTCCAAGGGAAATTTTCCCTTGAAAATTTTGAACGATTTTTTGAGAAAAAATTTTCTGATGGATTTTCCAAGGAAAATTTTTCGAGGGAATTTTTTGAGCAAATTTTTCGAGTGAAAATTTCTGAGGGATTTTCCGAGGAAATTTTTTGATGAATTTTTCGGATTTTCTAAGGAAAATTTTCGAGAAATTTTCTGAGAGAATTTTCGAGGGATTTCCGAGAAAAAAATTTCGAGGAATTTTTCGAGGGATTTTCCGAGGAAAAATTTGAGGTATTTTCAAGGGATTTTTTGAATTTTTTAAATCATTTTTCTTAATTTTTAAGGAAATTATTCCTTACTAAATAAATATCCAAGAGAACAATCCCTCGCAAAATAGCTTTCCGATAACAAAATCCTTGCAAAATCCCTTATAATATTTAAATAATCTATAAAAACTTAAAATATTCTTTTAATGCACCTAATTATATATATAACAATAATCCATATAAAAAAATTTATATTTATAAATAACATATTAACCATAATCATCACAATAAATATAGCACTACTACACTTGCTATATAAATTGAAAACCATAATCATCATAAACATGATCCTTCTCATATATATATATCCAAATACATAAAAAAAAGTTTCACAAGTGTCATCATGTCCAAGTTCATAACAAAAAAAAAATCACAAACAAGTATCATCCCAATAATAAAAAAAAAGATTACAAAAAAGTCCATAAATCTTCTTCGCTCATGAATCCACTCCTCAAGAACTCATAAGGATGTGCGGCCATAAGATGAGGAGCCTATCAGCAAGCTAGCCTGTGATTCGAATCCATAAATCCGTCCCTTGTTTACTCCAACTGTATCTTTTTACATATGTACCATCCTCTCCAATTAAGCTCTGACTTAATTGTACCTCTTGCCACTTCTATATGAAATTAGTCTGTAAAAGATATAGATACAATGAGCTAAACATACAAATAATAAATATATGAATTAAAGTAGAGTTTTTTAAATACTTACATGTATTATCTTTTCTTTCTTATTTACCCGCTGATTGCTATCCTTTTTCTTTTGATGGGTGTGTAGGTCAATTCAAATTCTGCATCTGAATTTCATAATATAAAACATTAGCATTTTTTTAAAAAAGATTATATAAAATAAGAACATCATATATGTAAAGGAAAGGATATATGTATTAAAAATAAGGATAAATAAAAATATATGGCCTGACTAATAAATAATGGGAAGTGTCAAATATATTTTAAATAAAACAAATTACAATCATGATAACAAGTGTCAAAACATATTTCCAAATCACACATCAAACTGCCACAATGGTAGATGGTACAACATTCTTAAATGTTTCTAATATGGAGGATGTAAAATTAATCAAGAGAGTGAACTTTATGATCATTCATTACATGTTCTCCCTCCTATATCAATCACATGTACCCAATGGCTAGTTCCTCTCAAACTACATTTCTACCAAGGTCAGAGTCCCTTAGATTGACCATCTACTACTAATAAATAATGGGAAAGGCTCTAAGACCAGCCTTAGAGCTTGAAGCCACATGACCAACAACTTAAAAGAAAAAAAGTAATAACAACTTTTTAAAGCGTCGGGAATATGCATGCAAAAAGTTTTCAATATTTACTTGACCATGTCTTGTTACATAACATATTTTAAAAGAACCACCTAGTTTGGATCCAGATCATGAATCGCATCCATCTTCCCATATATAACTGATGATGTGTTTTAAGACCCATCAACAGTACTGTTGCTATGTAGGATGTTGTTTACTATTTTATTTTTAGTTTATCTAAATATATTCACAAGCAAAAACATATAAGAAACTGTCTAATTCAGTTTGATTCAAAAAGATTCATGAGTTGAAGTCTTCTAACTGAACGGTGAGCCACCAGTTCAGAATAGTTGATATCAAAAAATCACTCGACGAAATAAATTGTCAAGATCTAAACAATGGCTTAAAACGTTTATTCCAACGCTAGCTAATTTTTTGCTCAGAAAAAACACTAGCTACCATTACTGCCTATAATCGATAAACCCAACCCGGTAGTTCTTTAGAGTATAATTCTAATAGCCTATGGCTCTAATCAAGCTAATGAAGTACTTAACAGGCTGCATAGAATGAGGACAATACTACCATCTCTCTGAAAGATTGATCACTCTATCTTTCATTACAAAACTACCCTCAATAAAACCCCACAGAAATGTTGTCATGATTAAACACTGTGGTGGCTTCCTACTCTAGGTATGGTTCTGTTGAATTCAAATCCAGTGACTCCGAACCTTTGTTCATGACTATAATATAAAATCAAACCCCAGTCTCTCAGATCACCCCCACCACTTAAAAAAAAAAAACTGCATGAACAAAGAAATTATTCTTAACATGTCTTAATCTTGAAAATGTATAACTTCAACAGGGTAAATATTGAGCTCTGCACCATGGAGAGTGAACTTCAAGAGTCCCTACAAGGTAAGAACAAAAAATAACAAGCATGAAAACACTTTTCAATTATCGATATCAAGCGGGTTGCCAGTGCAATTGACCCTCCATGCTTGTTCATTCATTGGTGCTGATAATCAGTCCAAACAGTGCCTATTTACCCTCCAGTGCACACTGGAAAAAGCTCCTCATAAAAATCATTTGTAAACCACAATAAAGCAGTTCATACGAAACCAAAAATAAGGAATGCAAAGTTACACATGATTTAATGGGGTTTAGCAACTTGAAGGGGTAGCTTGGGCATATACCATGCCACTTCCCATTCTTGGATTGTCCAGAGTGCATATATATGCAATTAAGCAATTTCTTAAATTAGCATTAAAAAAACTAAGCGCAGCAATAATATAAAGATGAATCAACTAGAAACTTGAACACAAAGTGAAAATGAAAAAGCCAAACTTGCAATGAACCGATGCATGGCAAAGGGAGGTCTAAAGAGATGACAGTGGCTAAACACCAAAATGCAACTCAGATCTTTATATATGTTTAGACAAACAACTTCAGCCTACCATGAGGCTCAAAAACATTGAGACTATCAGATCCCCAAGCTTAAATCTATATTATGTTAAAGAGTGAGTTGAGCCTGGTCTGTCAATTAATTGAGTCAAAAAGAAATATTCCTTAACATGTTAGTATAAATATTAGAAGAACTAAGGCCTTGAGTTTTAGCTTAAATGGATAGATTCTGATGTGGCTGATTCAACGCCGTTAGAGAACCGTGAAGGAAGCTGAAAGAGCCCCGCTTCGAACTCCAAGGCCCACCTCGACCTCCGTGTCGGTAGCGGCCCATTTCCATCTCGGCATCGGCTCCGGCCCACCTCGACCTCCTGGTCCATCAACATCCTACCCCGAGACCCTCCGTCGGTCTCGGGGTGCGTCTCAGCATCCTACCCCGAGATCCTCCGTCGGTCTCGGGGTGCGGTCTCAGCATCCTTCCCTCCGGGGTGCGTTCACAGCATCCTACCCCGAGACCCCCCGTCGGTCTCGGGGTACGGTCACAACATCCTACCCCGAGACCCCCGTCGGTCTCGGGTGCATTCACAGCATCCTACCCCGAGACCTCCGTCGGTCTCGGGGTGCGGTCTCAGCATCCTACCCCGAGGCCCCCGTTGGTCTCGGGGTGCATTCACAGCATCCTACCACGAGACCCCCCGTCGGTCTCGGGGTGCGATCACAACATCCTACCCGAGACCCCCCGTCGGTCTCGGGATGCGGTCACAGCATCCTACCCCGAGACCCTCCGTCGGTCTCGGGGTGCGGTCTCAGCATCCTACCGCAAGACCCCCGTCGGTCTCGGGGTGCGTTCACAGCATCCTACCCCGAGACCCTCCGTCGGTCTCGGAGTGCGGTCACAACATCCTACCCCGAGACCCCCCATCGGTCTCGGGGTGCGGTCTCAGCATCCTACCCCGAGACCCTCCGTCGGTCTCGGGGTGCGGTCTCAGCATCCTACCCCGAGACCCCCGTCGGTCTCGAGGTGCGTTCACAGCATCCTACCCCGAGACCCCCCGTCGGTCTCGGGGTGCGGTCTCAGCATCCTACCCCGAGACCCTCCGTCGGTCTCGGGGTGCGGTCTCAGCATCCTACCCCGAGACCCCCCATCGGTCTCGGGGTGCATTCACAGCATCCTACCCCGAGACCCCCGGTCGGTCTCGGGGTGCGGTCACAACATCCTACCCTGAGACCCCTTTCAGGCTCAGACATTGAACAGTGCCATGCGAGCACTCTGTGATCAAATGCTCTACGAGTGATAGACAACCAAAAAGGGGGGACACGCCTGGCAAGCGCCGTAACGATCGGCCATGCCCTGCAGCCACCAACTCTGACAGGACGCGGCCCGTAGCGCGACACAGCACATGGTGGTAAGCTCCACCATACTGCCATCAATAAATGCTTTGACAAGAGATCACGTCCCAAGCCGATGGATTCCAGGCATCGATAAAAAGGGTAAGAGGGACCTCGACCAGGTAACACGCTCATGACCCCTAAACGCTCATAGAGAAGGCTCTTCTCTGGGCCTCTCTCTCTTTTTCTCTTTCGAGCTTCCTCAAGCTCACGGCTGATGCCCAGACCACTGACTTAAGCGTCAGAGGGTCCCCGCCGGAATCTCCAGCCCCCGGGACTTGCTTGCAGGCGTGAGGAACTCGCTGGAGGAGGCGACCGCACGCTCGAGGCCGGTGATTTGGCGTCATCAGATTCCAGGCAAAACTCTCTCAAATTGACTAGAAATTTCAGTTTCAGCCCATTTCAGCCAGTTATGCTTCACAAATTTTGCCCAGATTTTGGTATTTTCAGCAAAAAACGGCCAAAGTGTTGTTTCTTTAAAAAAGATTATTGTAAATAAAACAGCAAAAAAGCTTGGAGCTTTTCTGATCCAACGTGTTGGTCTTAGAGCATTAATGGTAATTTTTAATTTACTAGTGATACACAGTAAACAAACAAGCAATTTTCTTGCACAAAAGGTACAAAGACATTAGAAAAGGAAAGAGATCATGATCCAATTAATCATCCAGATTAAATTTTAAGCAAGATCCCTCTGCATTGTGCATGAACATGCTTTAAAGTTTTTACATGTGCAAGCTACCATTGCTTTAACAATCATGTCCATTGCAAATAACAATAACCATAAGAGTCAAAGAAACAATGGTAAGAGAGGCACCCTAGTCCTGAAGATGCTAGAATGAAATCAATGAAAAGTAATGACCACAACATGTTAAGGCTCACTGAATCTATGAAGTGCCTTATTTGACAGTTTACAAAACATTGTAAGTAAAAGGCCGGAGCCTGCCATATTAATTGAATTAAAGATGAAAATTTATAAAACTGAAAGGAAATGGTTGGATTTAAATATGAAGAAATTACATCAAACACGAAAATAAATGAATAACTCTAAAACTTGGAGCAAACTACCAAAACTGCCAAACCAAAATCCCACCCAGGGGTGCCGAAACCAGAAACAGGATGGAGTTTTATATCTTTGAGAAGAACCATGTCAATAGCCTAACCATATCTCCGTTATTTTAACTATATCTCCCTTATTTTAACTATTACCTTTTCCAATCTCTATTTACTAAACTCGTTTGCAACGTTGACAATCACAAATCTTTCATTTCTAAATGTTTGTAGAAATTTTTAAATTCATTGGCTACATTGTTTGGCTGACAAACAAACAGAGACCTTATATTTTCTGGAATAAGAACAGAGGATTTGATCCTTTGATTTTTGCCATCGAAAACTCCATCTTGAGCCACCTCCCACTGGCAGGAGTTTCTCCCACGATCATCCTGATTAATCAGCGACCACCCTCATTCTTTCCAACATCTCTGATCAGCCCACATTGCCGGATTTTTGACGTTGAATTTATTGGGGAATATTTGAAAAATGAAAGTCTAGATAAGAAGATAAGAACCGAGATAGAAGAAGATAAGGATAGGCTTGAATCATGCACGGAACGCTTTCCTTAAGCGTTATTTGCATCCTCTCGAATGCTCTGTGGGTGAATAGCAAATACGCTGCAGGATAAGACAAGCCTTTTATTGAGTTTGCACCAAAGCACTAATGAAAACTCGATTGTAAACAAGAACGGATTATTTTTTTTTATTTGATTTGTATGTGGATTTATAGAAATTAAGTGCCGCGGTGCTTGAGCCTGTGAAGCATTGATTCTCGGAGAGCTGCATCGTTTCGTAATATATCCGTTGCAGAGATTTAGAGAAAATGGATAAAGTTTATTTTTTGAAACGAAGCATCGCGTCACTTCAGAAGGATAAAGTTTTTTTTTTTTGAAACGAAGCATCACGTTGCTTCAGAAGGATGAAGTTTCATTTTTTTTTGAAACGAAGCATCACGTCGCTTCGGCTTCTGAAGCGAGATTTACCGCGGACTCTATTATTCCCTAAACATATCCACAATACCTTAGTTTATTTAAACAAAATCTCAATAATCCTCCACTTGTTTAAAACAAACTAAGTTCACATATAAAATTAAGGACAAGGAGCATTAATACAGCTAGGTATCTTTCGATTTGAACCTAACCTTAGTGAAAATACCACAAAGTTTTAACGAAATTCCAGGTAACATAAACGCTTTGAACCAGTTATTCCTTGTGTCAAAACCGGTGATACTTCACACACACTCCTTAATGTTTCTTGTCTACACCACACGCTTAGCACGATTTATGGCCATGTGCTTATCCTATTTTATGAACCTTTTCATGAGAGAAACTCCAATTCTCACTTGAGACGGCACCATCTCAAGGTTCACATAGGTGAAGTTCTTTCAGTATCTCTGTTACAATATATACTTGTCCACATGACTGAATTCATTAAGAGTTTAAAAAGCTCAACCCTCCATCTTGTAACAGTCAGCACTATACATTAAGTACAGATACAATCCACTTATCAATGACTTATTGTTACATATTGAACCTAAGACTAGTCATTTCCTAGTATTAGGTTGGGTTGCCATCATTGGTGGACTTTTACTCAAGGAGTTTTAGACCCATCCCTCTGAAAGTCGTCTTCACTAAATCTCTTGTAAGAGGTTTAGTAAGTGGATCAGCTAGATTATAGCTAAAAGCTCAACCCTCCATCTTGTAACAATCAGCACTATACATTAAGTACAAATACAATCCACTTATCAATGACTTATTATTACCTATTGAACCTAAGACTAGTCATTTCCTAGTATTAGGTTGGGTTGCCATCATTGTTGGACTTTTACTCAAGGAGTTTTAGACCCATCCCTCTGGAAGTCGTCTTCACTAAATCTCTTGTAAGAGGTTTAGTAAGTGGATCAGCTAGATTATAGCTTGATCGCACAAAAGTGAGAGAAATTATTCCATCCTTAATTAATTTTCTCACATACTCATGTCTTAGACTAATGTGTCTAGACTTCCCATTGTACACTTCGTTGTACACTCTGGCTAAAGTGGCTTGGCTATCACAATGTATTGATACGGTTGAAATATTCTCACAAGCCAATGGGATTTCCAATAGAAGATCCCTTAACCACTCAGCCTCATGTCCTGCTGAAGCTAGAGCCACAAAATCTGACTCCATTGTTGAGTGTGTAATGCAAGTTTGTTTCTTGGATTTCCAAGATATTGCACCACCCGCTAATGTAAATACCCAACCAGTGGTAGATTTATTATCTCCCACCCTTGATATCCAACTTGCATCGGTATATCCTTCCAATACAGCAGGAAATTTAGAGTATTGTAAACCTAGTCTTTTGGTTTTCAAAAGATAACCAAAGTGATGGGGCACGAAAAAAAAAATTGGTGGAATGAGGGGATGGTGATGTGTTCTAAGTGATTACCACCTTTAATAAACATTTGAGCCCAAGCTATGGCTGAATTCACGCATGGGAGAAATGAAGAACATCAAACCGGAAGTAGAAATCTAAACACCCTTGTGCAAGCTTCTTTCAAAGAAATAAAAAGATTAAGATCTAAAGGTATGGAAACCTTCAAACTAAGTTAAGCCACCTTTAAAACTTCATATCTAAAGGACCAAGAAGTTTTTTTTTTTTCAACAATGAAGTAAGATCTTAAAGTGGAAGGGATGCACTCAACACTCAAACAATTGAGGTTGGTTGACAAGATCTACACTCCTTACTTAAGAACTCACCTTGGCACTTGATCCTTGATGTGGAGCCATCATCCTCAACTCTAACATCCTCAAGAGAACCTGCAACTGATCAGAAGTAAGACCATGGAGGCAAAGGAATTGAAGGAAATAAAAAAAATCGAATAAGGAAAGGAAGAATTTGAAAATTTTGCTGAGACTTGGGTAGCACTTGTCCTTCTTCATGAAACTATTATGGAACCTTGGTAGAATGGTTTAGAGTAGCAAATTGGGCCTCTCACCCTCTCCCTCAAGGAGTGACCTAGATCTAAGACTAGGAAAACACGAGCCTCAACTCAAACTAAGAGCATCTCACCCTCTTCATACTCAAAGATGAACAAGGCTTGGCAAAAGAAATCAATAAACTTGATTTTATTTCTCAAACTTTATATCTACAAGAGGGAAAGCTTGGCCTATTTATAGGCCAAAGGACTTTCAGAAATTTCAGCCCAAAAAAACTAACAGATCATAACAATCTAAGGATTAGTTATGATATAGCTAACTAATTACAATCAATCCTAACAAATTTGGTTGCACCAGCTTCCATGTGGCACTTCCTTAGTTTGCCATGTGTCATCATCAGATACCTCTATGTGTCCTCCAAGATTTGACTTCTAAGTTGCCATGTGTCATCATCAGATACCTCCATGTGTCCTCCAAGATTTGACTTTTAAAGAAAAGACTTGATGTCTTGATAGCAGTGTTGACTCAAGGCAGGAAGTGTCGATACTTTGAGACTTGGCAGAAGTTGAAATTTTGCAGCATGAGTTGCCACTTGAGAAATTGAAACTCTTGCTCGAGTAAGTGGAACCTGCGGAAAGTAGATTAACTACAAAACCAAAGAGTGTCAATATGCAACCTTTTCTTTTTGCTGATGTCCCCATCACAAAGACTCTACCAATAGCCTTTCAATGCTCTACACTCGGGTTGCTAGTAAACCTACTCAGCTTACTAACTGCAAATGCTATATCGGGTCTAGTGCATTGCATCAAATACATTAGACAATCAATAGCACTTGCATACTCAAGTTGAGCCATAGCTCGTCCATTATTCTTTTCAAGCTTTAGACTTGGATCGAACGGGGTATTCATTTCTTTGAACTTCAAATGTTTGAACTTGTGTAACACTTTCTCAACATAATGTGATTGACTAAGTTCAAAACCCCCACTATTTTGTTTCACTTTGATGCCTAAAATAGTATCAACTTGTCCAAGATCTTTCATCTTGAAAGTAGATGATAGAAACCTCTTCGTTTCTTGTATGCCTTTCATTTCATTGCTAATGATCAACATATCATCAACATAAAGGCATACATATACCATAAAGTTACCATGCACTTTAGTATATAAACACTTGTCAGAAATGTTGTGAACAAATCCATTTGTGAGTATGACAGAGTCAAACTTCTCATGCCATTGTTTGGGCACTTGTTTCAATCCGTACAAGTATTTAATAAGCTTGCACACTTTATGTTCATTACCTGGTAGAATAAAACCCTCTGGTTGTTCCATGTAGACCTCCTCATCGAGATCACCATTTAGGAATGTCGTTTTGACATCCATTTGATGAACATAAAGGTTGTGTAATGAAGCCAATGCAAACAATATTCTAATTGTTGTTATTCTAGCTACAGGTGCATATGTATCAAAATAGTCAATTCCTTCTTTTTGTCGAAAACCTTTAGCTACTAGTCTAGCTTTGTAGGTGTTTAAAGTACCATCATTATGATACTTCTTCTTAAACACCCATTTACAACCAATAGGCTTAGACCCTTTGGGTAAATTTACAAGCTCCCAAGTGTGGTTAGCTATAATGGAATCCATTTCATCTTGAATAGCTTCCTTCCAAAAGGCTGAATACCTTGAAGCCATAGCTTCCTTAAAGGTTTTAGAATCATCTTCCACTTGAAGAAAAATAGGTACCCTACGGATAAAATTCTCTCTGCTTCCTTCAATTAAATAAAGGGAAATAAGTTGAGTCTATTTCATCGGGTCCTAAATCCTTAGCCTTTCAGATGCTCTTACTTTTTTGAAGCTCCTGTTGTTTTTCAACAACCTTTGAAGATATCTCCCCATGAGAATTATTACTCTTTAAATTTGTAGGAGTTTGAGAATTATTACTTTTAAATTCTCAAGAAACTCCACATCTCTAGATTCCACTATCACGTTAAACTCTAGATCCAAGAGTCTATAAGCTTTGCTATTTGTGACATAACCAACAAATACACTTCTTATTCCTCTGGGACCCAATTTGGTTCTTTGGGGGTCTAGGTTCTTGTAGTCGGCAAGACACCCCCACACTTTGAAATACCCAATATTGGGCTTTCTTCCTTTCCATATCTCATATGGAGAGATTTGAGTTTTCTTTAAAGGAATTCTATTTAAAATATGATAAGTAGCAAATAAAGCTTCACCCCATAAATTAAATGGCAATTCGGAATGCATTAACATAGCATTGATCATCTCTTGTAATGTTCTATTCTTACGTTCAGCCAAACCATTTTGTTGTGGTGTACGTGGTGCGGAACTTTGGTGTATAATGCCATTTTCTTCACAAAATGCATTAAAATTATTAGAAAAATATTCTCCACTCCTATCACTTCTAAGGATTTTAATATTTCTACCTAACTGATTTTCTACCTCCGCTTTATATATTCTAAAAGCATAGAAAGCATCATCTTTATGCTTTAATAAATAAACATATGTGAATCTAGAGCAATCATCAATAAAGGTAATGAAATACCTATTCCCACCTCTAATTAACATGCCATTAAATTCACATATATTAGAATGCACAAGTTCTAATAAGTTGGAATTTCTCTCAACGTTATGAAAAGGTTTCTTAGTCATTTTTGATTTAATGCATATATCACATTTATTGAACTCATCAAGTTTGCAAGAAATCAAACCACATTTAACAAGCCTTTTTATGGTACTAATTTCAATATGTGCTAGTCTACCATGCCATAATGTAATTGAGTCAAGCATATAAGCAGAAGCAACATCTTTATTAATAGAATGGTCAATGATACATAATCTGACCATTCCATCACTAGAATAGCCCTTGCTAACAAATATACCATTACGGGTCAAGATAAGTTTGCCCGACTCAAAAACAGATTTTATTCCTGGTTTGCCCAAAAGATCCCCACTAACAAGGTTCCTATTCATATCCGGCACATGCAACACATTTGACAAAGTAATTTTCTTGCCAGAAGTGAATTTGAGTTCTACGTTTCCTTTGCCATACACCTTGGACCGGCCTTCATTGCCCATATGTATCTCTTGTCCATCGGTGACATCCACATAAGTCTTGAACATAGACTTATCATAGGAAATGTGGACAGTGGCGCAAGTATCGTACCACCATCCAGGGACCTTGCTATGGACCGCCATGACTTCGCTCATGGTAGCGATAATTTCATCATCGTCAACGTTGGTGGCATTTGCTTCCTTAATTTGGCCCCTGCGGTGTCTGCAATCATGAGCAAAATGCCCAGGTTTGCCACATATAACAGCTTCCTTGGGCTTCTTTTTCTTGAACTTCTCTTGATTCTTTTTGGGACCAAGATAGTTTGCTTTGCCATCCTTTTTGTCCTTCTTAGGCTTGCTCACAGCATTGGCCTTTGAAAACCCAGTTTCAATATTGACATTCTCCAACTTCTCCCTCATCCTCGATTCATCCTCGATTCGAAGATGTTTCTGAATTTGCTCCAAGGAAAAATCCTTGGTGTTGTGGAGAAGTTTTTTCCTATAGCCCTTCCAAGACGGCGATAATTTTGTGATTATCGCACCAACTTGAAAAGACTCAGGAACATCGATTTTCACTACTTTGAGTTTGTTGACAATCACTTGCAATTCATGCACTTGTGCAAGAATTGACTTCTCATCACACATCTTGAAATCAAAATATTTAGAGATGAGAAATTTCTTCGTACCTTCCTCCTCGACCTTGTACTTGTATTCTAATGTGTTCCATATCTCTTTTGCCGATTGTGTGTTAGTGTATATATCATACAATTGATCGAATAAAGCGTTGAGGATGTGCCCGCGGCATATGAATTCGTCCTCCCTTCGCTTCTTGCGCTCTGCCTTGATTTCGTCGGAGTCGTTTTCAGTTGGCTCCGGTATAGGCACCAAGTCCGGATCGAGGATGTAGAAGATCTTTAATGCAGTGAAAAGAAACTTTAACTTATCTTACCAACGAGTGAAATTAGTGCCATCAAATCGATCGAGTCTGACAAGATCTTAGTTCATCAACTTGATAGTCGCGACAGAAGTCTCGGTCTCTATTGAAATAATGCTTAAGATTGTTGAGAAATATTTGAAAAATGAAAGTCTAGATAAGAAGATAAGAACCGAGATAGAAGAAAATAAGGATAGGCTTGAATAACACACAAAACATTTTCCTTAAGCGTTATTTGCACCCTCTCGAATGCTCTGTGGGTGAATAGCAAATACGCTGCAGGATAAGACAAGCCTTTTATCGAGTTTGCACCAAAGTACTAATGAAAATTCGATTGTAGATAAGAATTATTTTTTTTGATTTGATTGTATGTGGATTTATAAAAATTGAGTGTCGCGGTGTTTGAGCCTGTGAAGCATTGATTCCCGGAGAGCTACATCATTTCGTAATATATCCGTTGCAGAGATTTAATGAAAACGGATAAATTTTTTTTTTTTGAAACAAAGCATCACGTCGCTTCAGAAGGATAAAGTTTCATTTTTTTTGAAACAAAGCATCATGTCGCTTCAGAAGGATAAATTTTCATTTTTTTTTAAACGAAGCACCACGTCGCTTCGGCTTCTGAAGCGAAATTTACCGTGGACTTTATTATTTCCTAAACATATACATAACATCTTAGTTTATTTAAATAAAATCTCAATAGAATTCAGGGGACTGGGACCTAGAAACAGTGATTAAGCCCGTAGGAATTCCCATGATCTCCTGGCTGTGGCTGTTCACCACCATTGGCCTCTTTCGTCGGCATTTTGGGTGGCTCCTGTGCAGCCGGTGGCCATCCAAAAGATTGCACGGTAAAGGCTTAAAACAGGGAATGGATAAGTCGCTGGTAGCCCTCAGGCGGCTTGTTGATGCTAAGAAGGGTAGGGAAGAGAGTACCCTAAGGGAAAGAGATGATTTACCTCCCACATGGCCTTCTCCGACGATGACCGAAGACCGTTCAACCTAATCGGCCGCTCACCCCTTTTCCTCCACCAGCATCTGTTTTCATCCTGAAAAATCAAAATCAGTTCAACATTTATTTAGCCAATCTGTAGGTCTGGGTGGTGATGTCTTGAAGCCCAAGTCCCGGAGATTCTTGAAGCAACAAAAGGCGACCCTTCGATGCCCTACACAAATGCTGGATGGCGAGGTTGAGGGAAGAGGAGAAGGAGGTCGGTGAGAGCTCACCATCGGTAGAGGTGGCAGCTTTGAGGATGTCCTCGAAGAGTCGAGACGACGGAGAGGCGATGGAGGAGGAGAGAGTAGGTGGCATCCGAGGGAGCGAACCAGGGCTGGCGGCAAGCTCGGTGGAAGGGAGAGAGGGAAGTTTCGTCTTGAAATAAGAACCGTCAAATAAATATGGGCGCCACGGTCAAATAAATATGGCCGCGGGTAGTGAAAATTCAACAGGTTTTAGGTTTTATTTATAAATATATATATATAATATTTAAATACTTTCATAATAAATTTATGATCAAAAAAAAAAAAAGCATCTTGGTGGCTATGACTCTGAGTACATTTTTCAAGATTTCAGATTTAAATCTTTCTATCTATCTATTATAAACTTATTTTATAAAAAAAATTTATATAATTTTATTTTAGTAATATATAATTTTTACTTTAATTTGATCAAATCCTAGCAAGTAGAGAAACATGAAAAAAAAATTATTAAATTTCTATTTAGATATGACTTAATGCATAATTTAATAATTTAGACTACATATCATTTATATGTTAATAATTTTTTATCCAATAATCATTATTTTGTTCTCATACATTAATGTCTTTTCACCTCTTGTAACATTTTTGATAAATTAATTATCAACAATAACATTTTGGCACCTATGAAAGGAAAGAAACTGGTGAGCGAGCGGCAAAAGCTTTAAAATTTGAATTTGTCCTAAGATCCTAAACGATTAAAATTTGATTTAGCGGTTCAAAATATATATATAAAATATATATATATAATCATTTGAAAATGTATTTAATGAAAAATATTTTTTTAAAGAAAATATTAGTTAGAAAAACTATCAAGATTTTATTAACCATTTAAATACCTTAATAAATTATTAAGGGATTTATATTAGCAGTTCTGCTGGCGTCTCCTGTGGGCAGGGGGGGGCCATCCAATGCCGCCGCAAACGATTGATTACCGATGTAAGTAAATAATTTTACTTTAATAAATAAATAAATCTAGGATATTGAACATCTAATTATCGTATTGTACAAAGAAAAATTTATAAGCACCCTGAGATCATTGCCTTTATATAATTATCGCTTAACCGTGAATCAAATCTTGGATATTGAACATCTAAGGAGAGTTTAATAAGCCATAGAAATCGGCAAACTAGCTACAACCACCAAACCAGCAACAAATATTTATATATTCGATTTCTTATCAAACAACCGCTTTCATCACCCATCCTAACATGATACAAAATAAGGAGAAAAAAAAAAACCAAACCTATGGTCGCGGCTCTGCCGCCTAAGCAGTCAAAGGGAGCTCGTAGATCCCTCCCCCTCCTCCTCCCCCTTCTTCACCTCCCCCTCCCCCTCCCCACTCCTCCCCATGGTCCACGTCGGAACCCTCGCCGATAATGTCCTTGAGAAGAACAATACACGGCACCTTAAGAAGGGATTAAGAGGGTTCAGAATAAATTTTCACCTTGTTTGCTCGTCCATATGGTTTGAATCGCTACATTGTCTGCTCTTCCCTAAGGTTTAAGTTGCTTGGATGAAGAAGAGGAAAGCTCGAGGTTCGCAGCTCGGACGGAAGAGAGCTTGGACATAGAAAAGTGAGGAAGTTCAACGACGGCTCGGATGGAAGAGAGCATGGACGAAGAAGAGGGATGAAGCTCGACGATTATGGCTCGGATGGAAGAGAGCGAATGCCAAATGAAAGCACGCGGTAGGAATGCCAAATGAAATATGGGCGTTGGCAGTGGGGATTGATTTTGATTTTAAGTTTAATTTATAAAAATAAAATTTATACTATTTAAATATTTTCATAATAAATTTATGAATCAAAAAAAGTTGGGATCATAATTGTTATGATAGTGAGTATTTTTTTAAGGTTTCAAGTTCAAATCCTTCTATCTGCCTATTATAAATTTATTTTATAAAAAATTATTAAAATAAGATTTTTTTTGTTTCATGAGATTATTTATGCCTATCTTACATAGATTTTTTTTGAAAAACAATTGTGGATCAAGAATAACATCGTTTACTTATACTTGATGATGAATCATAATATATTAAAAATTTTATTAATAACTAATTAATTTCTAAGGGATTTTTCAAGGGATTTTTTTAATTTATTATTTTTTTACAAATAAGCCATTTATTATAGAAATATCCCTCGAAAAATCCCTCGCAGAAATAATTTCCGAGGGATTTTCAGAGCGATTTTTTTATCAATTTTTTACAAATAAGACATTTAGAAATATCCCTCAAAAAATCCCTCGCAAAACTCCCTTGGAAAATCCCTCAAAAATTAATTTTGCCAGGCATTTTCGAAGGATTTTTTTAATCAAAAAATTTATTAATAACTCATTAATGAAAAAAAATCCCTTGCAAAATTAATTTTTGAGGGATTTACCAATGGATTTTTTATCAATTTTTTTTACAAATAAGACATTTATTCTAGAAATATCCTTCAGAAAATCCCTCGCAAAATCATCAAAAAATCCCTCAAAAAATTCCTCGGAAATTAATTTTGCAAGGGATTTTCCGAGGGATTTTTTTTCATTAATGAGTTATTAATAAAATTTTTGATAAAAAATCCCTCGGAAAATCCCTCGCAAAATTAATTTCCAAGGAATTTTTGAGGGATTTTTTTAATCAATCTTTTTTACAAATAAGTCATTTATTATAAAAATATCCCTCAAAAATCTCTCACAAAATCAACAACAAATCCCTCGAAAAATCCCTCGGAACTTAATTTTGTAAGGGATTTTCCAAGGAATTTTTTTCATCAAAAATTTTATTAATAATTCATTAATGAAAAAAAAATCCCTTAGAAAATCTCTCGCAAATTAATTTCCAAGGAATTTATCAAGGGATTTTTATCAATTTTTTTAACAAATAAGACATTTATTATAGAAATATTCCTCAGAAAATTTTTCGAAAATTAATTTGTGAGGGATTTTCTGAGTGATTTTTTTTTTTCATTAATGAGTTATTAATAAAATTTTGATGAAAAATATCCCTCGCAAAATTAATTTTCGAGGGATTTTTGAGAGATATATTTATTTATTTTTTTATAAATAAGCCATTTATTATAGAAATATCCCTTAGAAAATTCCTTGCAAAATCATCAAAAAATCCCTCGAAACTTAATTTTGCGAGGGATTTTCCAAGGGATTTTTTTCATAAAAAATTTTATTAACAACTCATTAATAAAAAAAATCCCTCAGAAAATCCCTTGCAAAATTAATTTTCGAAGGATTTACCAAGGGATTATTTTTATCATTTTTTTTACAAATAAGACATTTATTATAGAAATATCCCTCAAAAAATCCCTCAAAAATTAATTTTACAAGGGATTTTTTTCATTAATGAGTTATTAATAAAATTTTTGATGAAAAATATCCCTTAGAAAATCCTTCACAAAATTAATTTTCGAGGAATTTTCTGAGGGATTTTTTTTATCAATTTTTTTACAAATAAGCCATTTATTATAGAAATATCCCTCGAAAAATTCCTCACAAAATCATCAAAAAATTCCTCGGAAAATCCCTCGGAACTTAATTTTGCAAGGAATTTTTTGAGGGATTTTTTTATCAAAAATTTTATTAATAACTCATTAATGAAAAAAATTCGTCAAAAAATCCCTCGCAAAATTAATTTCCAAGGGATTTACCGGGGGATTTTTTATCATTTTTTTGATAAATAAGATATTTATTATAGAAATATCCCTCAAAAAATCCCTCGCAAAATCATCAAAAATCCCTCAGAAAATCCCTTGGAAATTAATTTTGCGAGGGATTTTTCGAGTGATTTTTTTTCATTAATGAGTTATTAATAAATTTTTGATGAAAAATGTCCCTCGAAAAATCTCTCGTAAAATTAATTTCCGAGGGATGTTTTTTATAAATTTTTTTTACAAATAAGCCATTTATTATAGAAATATCCCTCAGAAAATCTCTCGCAAAATCATCAAAAAATCCCTAAAAAATCTCTCGAAACTTAATTTGCGAGGGCTTTTCCGAGGGATTTTTTTCATCAAAAATTTTATTAATAGCTCATTAATGAAAAAAAATCCCTCGAATAATCCCTCGAAAAATTCCTCAGAAAATTAATTTCGCGACCGATTTTGCGAGAAAATATTTTTTATCAAAAAATTTTATAGTTTATATTTTTTTATCAAAAAATCCCTCAGAATTGCGAGGAATTTTTTTCCTCGATAAAATCCCTCGGTAAATCATACTTTTCTAGTAGTGCATGCCATTGACCTGATCTCAGGATCCATCCTTCTAAACCTTCCTCATTATAGGATGAACCCCACTGAGCATCAAGAACTACAAAAATAAGTGGGAGAATTACTTAGGAAAGGTTTCATTAGGGAGAGCTTAAGTTCTTGTGCAGTTCCTGCACTATCAACACCTAAGAAGGATGGTACCTGAAGAATGTGCATGGACAGTAGGGCCATCAACAAAATCACTATCAAGTATAGGTTCCTTATCCTCAGACTAGATGACATATTGGACATGATGGCGGGTGCCACTATCTTTTCCAAAATAGACCTTAAGAGTGGCTACCATCAGGTTAAAATTAGACCAGGGAATGAGTGGAAGACTGCATTTAAGACTAGAGATGGTCTGTTTGAGTGGGTTGTGATGCCTTTTGGGCTGTCAAATGCACCTAGCACATTCATGAGAATCATGACCCAGGTCCTGAAAGAGTACACAGAAAAATTCTTAGTGGTCTATTTTGATGATATATTAATTTATAGCAAGACCAAAGAGGACCATCTTAACCATCTCGAATTAATCTGTCAAACCCTTAGAGAGAATAGCCTATATGCAAACCTTAAGAAGTGTGATTTCATGATGCATGGGTTATCTTTCTAGGTTTATTGGTAACCCCATAAGGTGTTTCAGCGGATCCTGAAAAGGTTAGGTCGGTCGTAGAGTGGCCGGTACCCATGAACGTCCACGATGTCTGTAGCTTCCATGGCCTAGCAACCTTTTACAGGAGATTCATTAGGGGATTTAGCACCATCGTTGTACCC
The DNA here is from genome assembly GCA_900491605.1 of Calamus simplicifolius. Classification (NCBI taxonomy): domain Eukaryota; kingdom Viridiplantae; phylum Streptophyta; class Magnoliopsida; order Arecales; family Arecaceae; genus Calamus; species Calamus simplicifolius. Next base: position 5,469 of record UESW01000589.1, on the reverse strand, counting down.
ATCACTGATTGTATTAGGAAGGATAATTTTGAGTGGACTAAGTCAGCTAATAAGGCCTTCCTAGAGCTTAAGGATAGGATGACTCATGCAACCATACTTAGACTTCCATACTTTTCTAAGGTGTTTGAGGTTGCGTGCGACGCATTGGGAGTAGGCATAGGTGGAATGTTAAGCCAAAAAATCATCCCATAGCTTTTTTTAGTGAAAAACTAAACAAGCTAAACTTAGATATTCCACCTATGATAAGGAATTCTATGTGATAGTACAAGCCCTTAAGTATTGGAGACATTACTTACTACCACAGGAGTTTGTCTTATTTTCTGATCATGAGGCACTCCAATTTCTGAACTCCCAAAAGAAGCTGAATTCTAGGCACGTCAAATAGGTTGAATACATTCAGGCATACACTTTTGTCCTGAAACACCGTGCCGGTATAGAAAACAAGGTAGCAGACGTCCTAAGCCGTAAGTCTTCGTTGTTGAGTACTGTTAGCACCAAAGTTATAGGATTCGATCGGATAAAGATGAGTATGAGACCTGTCATGACTTTGATGAAATTTATAAGATCCTTCAGCTAGGGCCATCCAGTACCAGTGAAGATTATACCATACAGGATGATTACCTTTTTAGGGGCAATAGACTTTGTATCCCTAGGACGTCACTTAGAAAATTCCTAGTCTGGGAAACACATGCTGGGGGATTAGCTGGTCATTTTGGAAGAGATAAGACTATTCTAGCGATAGAGGACCAATTTTACTAGCCAGGATTAAAAAGGCTCGTTGCCCTGATAATAGCCTGATGTCGAACTTATGCCGTTGCAAAAACAGAAGCAGAACACCGGTCTACATACTCCTTTGCCAGTGCCTGATCGTCCTTGGCAAGACCTCAGTATGGACTTCATTCTAGGATTACCTAAAATCCAAAAGAAGCATGACTCCATCTTTGTAGTGATCGATATGTTCTCTAAGATGGCTCATTTCATCCCTTGTTCGCAAACCTTTGACGCGTCTAGGATAGCCCGACTTTTCTTAGATAGCGTGGTCAAGCTCCATGGCCTACCTAAGACCATTATTCTGATAGGGATGTTAGGTTAACCAGTTACTTTTGAAAAACGCTATGGAATCTGTTAGGGACCAAACTTAATTTTTCCATAGCCTTTCACCCCCAAACGGATAGGCAAACTGAAGTGGTGAACCGTAGTCTAGGAAACCTTCTTAGGTGCCTTGTAGGAGAATACCTAAGGACATGGGATTTATTACTGCTTCGTACAGAGTTTCGCCTACAATAGCTCAGTGAATAGGTCCACGGGCAAGAGTCCATTTGAGATAGTCCATGGGTACAAGCCTAATCGTCCACTTGTTCTAATTCCTTTACCCCTCCACACACGAGTCTCAGAGTCCGCACAAGCATTTGCATAGCATATCAAAGACTTACATAAGGACATTAGCCATAAAATAAATCTAAGTAATGAAACTTATAAAAGACTGGCTAACTCCCGAAGAAGAGCCAAAGAGTTCAGTGTAGGGGATTATGTCATGGTTAGGCTTAGGCTGAACGGTTCCCACCATGTACTGTTAAGAAACTTCACGCTCGTGGAGCTGGTCCCTTTAAAATAATAGAGAAGGTAGGACCCAATGCCTATGTGCTAGATCTGCCCTTAGATTAGGGTATTAGCTCTACCTTCAATATTATAGACCTAGTAGAATATAGGGAACCAGCAGCGATTCCTAGTGAGTACTTTGGACCTAACCCTCCTTTCATGAGGGAACCTACCCAAGAGTGTCCACCACCAATTTTACCTGAGCGAGGAGAGCGGATCGAGCGTATACTGGACGATCAAGTCATTACGATCCAGAACCGCGGTTATCAACGTTACCTGGTCCGATGGCAGGGTCGTCCCGAATCTGACAATTCATGGATTACTCGAGAGGACTTGCAACACCTCAACCCAGACAAACTAGAGAGATACCAGAGCTAGAATGACCCATACTCGACGGGGTCGAGTTCTTCCCATCCCAGGAGAATTGGTGCGGGCACCAGGATCAAGCAGAGGATTCTTAACCCTCTGTGGATATCTGATTAGTTATGATTCAAGTCTTGAGTTGGAAAAAAAAGTTTAGTTTATTTTGAGTCCCGTCTAGTTCATTTTATTCTAAATTGAGTCCTATCCAGTTCAATTTATTTTAATGTGAGTCCTGTAGTAAGTTCATCAGCTTACAAGAGGAGACATCAGTATTGGAGCAGAAGACAAGGCCATCACAGTCAACAGAGCAGCTACTAAATTCAAGTTGGTGCCACACCTACTTCAAGCAGCCCACATGCCACCTAGCAGAGCAAGCAACCTTCCCGATCTAGATGATCATTTCCCTCATCTGATGCTGCAGATTTATGCCAAATTAAGCTGCCGCTGATTGCATCTCAATCATATTTAGAAGATCACCTGCCTCATCTGGACGCCACAGATTTCATGCCGAATCTAGCTACCGCTGATTGCATCTAGAAGATCACCTTCTTCATCTGGACGCTGCAGATTTATGCCAAATTTGATTAGGGCGCCTTTTTTTTATTTTCTATCTTTCCATATCTGTATTTTCTTGGGCCCAAGTCTCTTGCTCTATAAAAGAGACCCTCTTGTATGAATGATGTATCTTTTATTATTAATCAATCAATCCAAGTTTTGAGTTATTGTGATTTTTGTTAATTGGTTCTCTGGTGCTCTTGTTTCCCTCCTCCTGTGCATGCCAACATCCCAAGTCTTCAGGAGAAACCTGGCCGCCACTCTTGTCTTCCAATAGTGGACGCCCAAGATCCCTTGGCCGCCTTCCCTTTTCTCTACTCCTTCCTTCTTTTGCCTCTATTCTAAATTTTCTCTATTATTCTTTAACCCTTGTATGGTGATCTTGCAATCCCTCAGTAGCCACGAATCCAAGATTCAAGGTGATCGTCATCCATGTCAGCGGATACTTGGCCGCAGATCCGTGGGCTCAAGGCTTGGTCATCTAGGGCGCATCCGCCAGGTAGAGCAACCCCTTCAAACTTTGATCTTTCCTTTTTGCTAGGTACACCCGTCTAATCTACTAGTAACTTTATTGTAGGAGAGCAAGCCCTACCGAGGCTTCTTAGCCTCGGCGGTCCTTCTTCTTATTTTTTAGGAACTGTTTTGCGTGCGGATTTACTGTGAATTTTTAAATCCCTCTTAGGCTATTACTTTTGAAGAATAATCAACAATTATTAATCATTAAAAAAAATTACTTGCATGCGAATCGGTTCTGCATCACTCATACCTCGTAACCCAAGCTATCCTCATACCTTGGTGTGAGCTATCCTCATACCTTTGCCGTCTATACCTCGGTAACCCAAGTTACCCCTTTGCCTCGGTCGGACCGAGGCACTCGAATATCTCTGTGGAATTCGGTGCGGGAGAGTTCGAATTCTCTATAACCAAATAGGATTTCAAATGGAGAATCATACCCAGGAGTGGCCTAAGATCCACAGGAGTGGCCTATAACCTATGTAATCGCTGAATCTCAAACATCAACCAGCTCTCCAGCCGTCGATCCTCTAACTAACAAAATACGGACCCTACTGACTTCATAACAAACTTGATTCGAATCCGTTCTGAATCCTAACGGCTTTCAGATATCCCCTTGCGACATGCCCAAAGAATTAGGTGATCCCCTATAAATACCGTTGCCCTCCAATCTCTCAGGTACGCAACAACGCACACTTGGACACTCACTCATTTTCACTCATTGTTATACCGAGAGCAGCTCATCTGAGCTCAGAGCTCTCGAGTGAGAACACCCATCTAGGAGAGTATAGAGTCTTCTCCTCATCTGCTTGTTATGAATCTCACTGACTTAGGCATCGGAGGATCCTTCGCAGAGGAACCCCGCAACACCCTTGCGCGCGAACATCTTGTAGGTTCCATCCTGAGGCGACAAGATCGGCGTTCAGATCAGAGCCAGAAGCGCACCTGAGTCGAGAACAAATTTCCGCAGAAACATGTATTTTCTTCCTCCAAACCTAACATTTTATCGTTTCTTTGAAAAAAATTGTTTTACATTTTATTGCTACTTCAAAGAAGGCATATTATAATTGTTTGTAAAATAGCTATTAGAGTTCATCTTGAAATTAACAAGTTCAGCATGGACATGCTTTCATTTACATAAAAAGCGTGAGTTCTAATTCATGTATGACATTGTAGATCCCTTCGTAAATTTAGTCTTACCCTCTAAAGAATCTATAACATTATTGAGAGATTTCAAGAGCTCCTATTGGATGCAAGCAAGTCTAGGATTTTATAAGGAAGAGTTTATGGTGAAAAAATAGCCATTCTATCCCTTAGTAGAATTTCAGTTAAATTGAACTATATTAAATTCTAATATGTTGTTACTCTCCTATTTTATCTTTCTTCTTTCATATTGATCTCTTCGTTCTTAGTATGCAATAAGTGGCATCAAAGCTTTCCTTTGCCCATAATGGTATTAGGGTCTAGTTCATGTGCTGAAGAATTGCTTGCTAGCAGAGAGTTTGACAAGGTAAAGAAGAGTACTAACAAGGCTTGAGGCCTAGAAGAGACCTTGAGGTCAGTTGAAGATTGTATGTCCCTTGACATCCCTCATATCTTTAATGTTGCAGGGGCTCTTAATGAAGAGAGATTAAAAAACTAGTGGCCATGAATCTTCACTCACTGAAACTTCTTGCATTCTACTGCTATAGCAACAATGAAACAGAAGAGCAAAAGGGTACGTATGTACCACCTAAAAGTTGAAACCCTATTTTTCCATGGACACCAATTATAGTGTTAGTTTGATGGGAGATTATTAGATTTATCGCGCCTTTAAGTGACATCACTTCTGTAATTGAATCTACTCTTAATTTTAAATTATTATTTTTTTTAATTCCAATATATGCTATAATTTTTGAAGATCATTTTTTTGTGTCTTGCTTAAATTCTATAGTCTTTCAAATATTTAAATAATTTTTCAATTAGGAAACATCAATAATTCATTAGATAATACATTTTCTTCATTAGATAACTCACTAATAAGATTTTAACATTCATGAACCTATATCTTTTCCTTCGATCACTTTGAAATATAAAAATTTAATGGATAAAAATCTCTTACAACTGATATCTTCAAAATATAGCTAGTATACAAACTATCCCAAATATAAAATGCTAATAAGCATTAAATGGTTTACTTATCAAAATATCATAGATAATCTTGCTTTAATGTATAAATAATCTTGCTTTAATGTATAATTAAGATGGTTTGAAAAATAATAAAGTATTGTAAAAACCTTTTACCATTGTAAGAATTGATGCATCCATTATTCTATCTTTAATCATGTTAGAAATTTTAAATAATAGCTAAAAAATTCTATTGCTACACGTCTTCTCAAATATCTATGGGGAAAGAATCATTTTGAATAGATAATGATTAGGTCAAAGACTCCACCTATG
>UESW01000588.1:0-29068 GCA_900491605.1 Calamus simplicifolius | reverse complement strand
GTCTAGCGGATAGGATCATTACTACGGGTAGGAAGGTGGATTTGAATTATTTGAAGCTGAGGGTTTTTGTTGGGAGACAGTTGATTGAGATGGGATGGAGAAAATTTGTTCTCTAGAGTGCCCGACTTATCCCTCATTGGTAAAGGAATTTACAAGAATTGTCTAGAGGAGATCATGGCTTATTAGCAATGTGAGAGGAGTCAGCTATCTGTTACTGCTGAGATTCTATCTAGATTGTTGGAATTACCCTTATCTGGCACTTCCACCTTTTCTTCTGATGACCGCGCCCCAGCTTTATCAGATTATTAAACCGGGATGTGGTTGGATTTGAAGAGGTTTTTGCTAATCAGCTTTCTTTAGAATTGAGATTATTCACAATATTGCAGTAGGATACTCTTTCCTAAAACTGGTAGATTTGACTATGTATCGGAAAGAGATATCTTTGTAATGGATGCCATTGTGACAGGCAAGCCTATAAATCTTCCCAGCATGATCTATGGTACATAGCAGACTGTGGAGGGAAAAGAAATCTAGTCTGCCTTATGGAATGATCCTTACAAAGATTTTTCGAAGCCAAGGTGTAGTGATTTCTGATAATGAGCCTATGAAGAATCTAAGACACACTGATTTTTATAGCCTGGCAACAATTCATCGGATGGGATTTATCAAAAAGAATGGTAAATGGGAAAGGAAAGGAGTGACAGAAGATAGAGCTACAGATACTGAGGCTGCAGGACCCTCTGTTAGACATCCTTCACCTGCACCTCCGAGCCCTTTGATTTCTGCCTCTGCTCCAGCCCCAGTTCCATCTTTTGTTCAAGCTTCATCTTCTGCCGGTTTTTCAGATCAACAACTTATGCAACTCAAAGCTTACTTGATGATCAATCTGAAACTTAAATCTGATTTTGAGAATAAATTTATGAATTTGAGAGAGACTCTTTATTCATTGATGATCGTATCTCTAAGATGAGTCTACTCTCAGCTCTTCTTCGGCATCCTTAAGTGGTGATCTCAAAAATATTTTGAAGAACTTAAGGATATATGCGGAGATGGAGAGACATATGCAAGTGCAACGCGGAGCTTCAAGACAAGATTCAGAGTGCGTGCACCTTTGTTGATGAAGACTCAAGGATTATGTAAAAATTCAATCTGAAGGAATGAAAAATATAGTAGATCATTTAACTAGAATTGTAAGAACTCATTTTTGAGTTATTAGATTTTCAATCCTTGTTATGTACTGAAGTTTTTGTTATGCTTTCATTTTGAAATCAATGTATTGAACATTTGATGTATTAGACCTTTAATGAAATGAATTCTCTATATTGATTACTCAATGTATTTCTTTTCAATGAATGAATGAAATGAAATTTGAATGAATGTTATGCTTCTCTACCTTTTTGTTGATAACAAAAAAGGGGGAGAATTTTATAGTTTTATGATGTGATACATTTGAGAAAATCAAAGTAATCAATGAGATAAACAATGGGATATTTAATTAAGTTTCATAGGGGAGCTACCTCATTAAGGGGGAGCCTAAGCCTAACTATGAAAACAAAATAAATTCACTATCAATCATGAACAAACTCAATGTTTTTGTCATCATCAAAAAGGGGGAGATTGTTGAAAGATTATTGAAAAATTATATGATCCAACTTTTGATTTTGATGATTACTAAAAGCCATTGAGTTCATTAAAAGATATAATGAGTTTATTTAAATGAGCAACAAATTTATTTTGAACAATCAATGAGAATGCTCAAGTTTAACTTTAATCAATTTTGAAAGTGACTTTAAGCTCAATATTCAAACTTTCAAAAAGAAATGTTATAATTCATGTTTTATTCAATGAGTTTTTGGATTAGTTCTTGAATCAATTCTAAATGTAATTTTATTGATTTCAAGTCAAAACAATGAATTAAAATGAATCTGGAACGATTTTAATGTCAATCAGAAAAGTTTCTGATTTTTGATACGTTCCGGAGCCGACTCCTGAGTTCAGAGTCGACTCCGCTCAGTGTACAGAAATGTGCATCTGTGTCGAGTCGACCCATGAAATTGTCGAGTCGACCCCTGATTCTGTCGAGCCGACTCCTGACTGTGCGAGTCGACTCCGCTCAGACACCAGAAGAGTGTTTTTCTGAGCACTTCTCGAGTCGACCCCAAGCCTTTCACGAGTCGACTCCCGACTTCAGGAGTCGACACTTACTTTTGGCGAGTCGACCCCTAACCTTTATAAACATTTCTATTTTTGGTAAGACGAGCTCGAGCCGACTCGGGAAAAGCATGAGTCGACTCCAGCAAATCTGGGCGAAATTTTTACGATGACAACTCAGCTCCAACGGTAAGATTTTTGAATAACGGCTATTTTTCCTTGTCTCTAACGGATATATTTTTGCAGAATCTATAAATAGAGGAGCTCTTTTCAAATAAGAAGAGAAAATCAAAAGAGAGAAAAGAATATCTTTCAAAAAGAGGGAAAAACAGAGCTTATTGGAAAAATCTTCTAGCTCAAAATAGAGTGATTCAAAAGGAGTGAAATCAAAGAGGAAGTTTCGTCTGCTCCAGATCTTCAATCCACAAGAGTCAAAAGAAAATCCAAGAGCTTTCAAAGATCAAATCGAAGGATTTTCAACATTCAACAAAAGGAAAAAGCTTCATCTCAACTCCAAAGTCTTCAACGGTCAAGAATCTTGCTGAGGCCTGATTCAACACTTCAAGAGGAGTTAAAGAGGAGAAGGAAGAAAGCCAAAGCCACATCCATCTGCAATCTATCAGGCTTTTCTAACCCTTTTATACTTAATTTGTATATTTGCTCAAGGGGAGCTTTCATTACTTAAACTCTTATTTTGATTGTTTGCTGATTCAATCAGTGGATTGAATCAGTGGAGGTTGATATACCTCGTTGCAAGCCGGAGTGCTTGTGTTGGGTTAGTTGTGAGCCCGTGAAAAACAACGTGTAGGGTTTTGTGCTGGTAAGCCCGAGTAAAACCAGCTGGGTTCGTTGTGACCCGGAAAAACAACAAGTTTGAGTTGTGAGCTTGGAAAACAACTCGGCTGTAATCTAGAGAGATTATAGTGTGGACCCAAGTGAATCTTGGGAGTGGACGTAGGTGTTGGTTGCACCGAACCACTATAAAATTATCTTGTGTTTGCCGTGCTATATTTCTCTCTCTCTATCTCTTTATTATTTGCTTGTGCATTGCTTCTAGTTAATTTCACTCACTTGCACATCTTGAGCAAATCTGTTTAAAACATTTCAAAAAGTCTTAAATTTTTAAGAACCCAATTCACCCCCCCCTCTTGGGTTGCCATCTGGGCCGACATAAATCCATTTAAAAATGCGCTTTTAACATCCATTTGAAATAAGTTAAAGTTCATATGACATGCAAATGCAAGTAAAGTCTAATGGCTTCTAATCTAGCTACTGGTGCAAAGGTTTCATCAAAATCAATACCTTCTTCTTGATTATATCCTTTGCAACCAATCTAGCTTTGTTTCTAATTACTATGCCATTTTCATCTAGTTTATTTCTAAAAATCCATTTTGATCCTATTACTGAATGATTTTTAGGTCTTTCAACTAAAGTCCATACATTATTTCTTGTAAATTGATTTAATTCTTCTTGCATTGCTAACATCCAATTATTATCTTTTTCAGCTTCTTCAATAGTTTTAGGTTCAATTTGTGATACAAATGCAAGATGATTACTAATATTTCTCATATATGATCTAGTTCTTATTCCTTGAGATGGATCACCTATAATCAATTCCTTGGGATGACTATGAGCATATCTCCAGTCTCTTGGAAGATCTATATCATTATGATCAATATTGACATCATCGTCCTTATGTGAATCATCATCTTTAGCTTCTTGCTCATGATCTGAAGATACTTCAATATTAAGTTTTTCAAGATCTTTTTCAATTATGTTTGTATCTTCCTCATCATCAAGCTTTTCAGAACTAGATGCTAAAGATTCATCGAAAACTATATGAATGGATTCTTCAACTACTAAGGTTTTCTTGTTAAATACTCTATAAGCTTTACTAGTTGTTGAATATCCTAAAAAGATTCCTTCATCAGATTTAGCATCAAATTTTCCTAAATTGTTTTTACCATTATTATGAATAAAACATTTACATCCAAATGCATGAAAGTATTTTATATTGGTTTTCTTTCATTCCATAATTCATAAGGTGTTTTCTTTAAGATTGGTCTTATTAGGGCTCGATTTAAGATGTAGCATGCTGTGTTAATAGCTTCCGCCCAAAAGTACTTTGGTAGGTTACTTTCGCATAGCATGGTACGGGCCATGTCTTCTAGAGTCCTATTTTTTCTTTCAACTACACCATTTTGTTGTGGAGTCCTAGGGGCTGAAAAATTATGATTAATTCCATTTTCAGAACAAAAACTTTCAAATAAGTGATTTTCAAATTCAGTTCCATGATCACTTCTTAGAGATACTATGGTAGTGTTTTTCTCATTTGTGACTTTCTTGAAGAATTTCAGGAATATCGAGAAAGTCTCATCTTTGTGAGCTAAAAACATTACCCAAGTATATCTAGAATAATCATCTACAATCACTAGACCATATTTCTTTCCTCCTAGACTTGTGGTTCTAGTTGGTCCGAAAAGGTCCATGTGAAGTAGCTCTAAAGCCCTAGAAGTTGAAACAACATTTTTAGATTTGAAAGAACTTCTAGTTTGTTTTCCAAATTGACATGCATCACATATTTTGTTATTTTCAAAATCTAGTTTAGGTAATCCTTTAACTAAATCCATTTTAATTAATTTTGAAATAAGGTGTGTGCTTGCATGACCTAATCTACGATGCCACAACCAACTAATTTCATTTATGTTAGCATTGTCAGCAATTAAGCAATGATACTCAGATAATTTTTCTAAGTCAACTAAGTAACATTGCCATGTCTATAACCAGTAAAAACAATGCTATCATCAATAGAATTAGTTACAGTGCATATAGAAGATTTAAATGAAACATTAAAGTTTTTATCACATAATTGGCTTATACTAATTAGATTATGCTTCAAACCATCAACATAAAGTACATTATCAATAAATGTAGATGGAGTTATGCGAACTTTACCAAGGCCCATAATTTGACCTTTACCGTTATCGCCAAACGTCACAACTCCACCTTTCTTTTCTTCTAGGGTGATGAATTCATCTTTGTCACCCGTCATATGTCTTGAGCAGCCACTATCAAGGTACCACTTTTTCTTTGATCTTTTGGCTACAAGACATTCCTGCAACATAATTTAAACTTTATGTTTAGGTACCCAAGCTTTCTTGGGTCCTTCATGGTTAGTAGCAATAAAAATTGTTCCTTTCGGAACCCATATTTTCTTGCTTTAACATTTAACTTGTTGTTATTATTTAATGTTTTGCATTCAAAAGATTTATGTCCTTTTTGATTACATTTAAAACAAGTAATATTACTTTGGTTGGCTTTTACAAAAATATTTTTAATGATTTTTGTTTCTAAATGTGTTATACCCTAAACCTGCTTTGTCAAAAACTGCTTTTTGACTATCTAAAATCATGTTAGTTTAGTTGAGCTTAGAGTAAATTTCTCAACAATGTCTTTATACTTTTTAACATCTTTCTTAAGAAAATCATTTTCATTTAGATTGATTCTTTTTCTAAAGCTAAGTTTCTAATTGATCTTTTAAATCTTTTGTTGAGTTTTTAGTTTCAGATTTAACAAATCTTTTTCTTGATTAAAATTATCTCTTTCTTTGCTAAGTTCTTCTTTTTCATTAGTTAAGTTCTTAACTTCTAAAGCTAATTCATTTTTACTTTTAGCTAAGCTAATATTGTCATTTTTCAAAAACTTATACTTCTTTTTCAAAGATTTAAAATCAATCATCAATTCATTGAAAGCTTCAAACATTTCATCAAATGTAAATTCATCATTTGAGTTTCGGAACTTACCTCATTGTCGTTGTCGTCGTTGTTGGCCATGAAGCAGATATTAGCAACTTCTTTTTGTTCTTCTTCTTCCGAAGAAGACTCTTCATCAGTCCAAGTTGCCATGTATGCCTTTTTCTTTTTCTTGTAGGCCTTCTTAAGTAAAGGACAGTCATATCTAAAATGCCCTGGCTTTTTACATTCATAACATACTAAGGGCTCTTTCTTTTTCTTTCTCCTTGTCCTTTTTCTTATCTTTTTCTCCTTCATTTTTGAAACAAATTTCTTTTTGTGGAAGGGCCTTTTTTGCATAAATTTCTTGAATTTTTGCAAGGAGGCTGTCTCATCATCATCATCATCATTACATCGCTGCTGCTCTCTTCCTTTTCTGCAGCTTTGAGGGCAAGGTTTTCTTCTTTCTTGACTCATCCTCAACATGTTGTTTCACTTGAAGCTCATGAGTCATCAGCGAACCAAGAAGCTCTTCCAATGGTAGGATGTTCAGATCTTTGGCTTCTTGTATGGCGGTCACCTTGGCTTCCCAAGTCCTTGGAAGTGACCTAAGAATTTTGCGAACAAGCTCAGATTAGTATAAACTTTCCAAGACTTTTAAACCATTCACAATATCAGTGAATCTAGTGAACATGCATGTGATGGTTTCATTTTGTTCCATTGTAAATAATTCATATTTATGAACCAAAATATTTATCTTTGATTCTTTTACTTGGTTTGTTCCTTCATGTGTTATTTCCAACCTATCCCAAATTTCTTTTGCGGAATTACATGTTGAGATTCGGTTGAATTCATTGAGTCTAAGGAACAATATAAAATATTAATGGCTTTAGCATTTAGTTGTGCCATTCTCCTATCATTATCATTCCAATCCCTTTCGGGTTTAGGAACAATAGTGCCATCAATAAGGTGTGTGGGTGTACTAGGTCCATTTATTATTACTCCCCACAATTCATAGTCAGAAGCTTGAATGAATATTCTCATTCTAGCTTTCCAATATGAATAGTTGGTTCCATTAAATAAAGGAGGTCTATTCGTAGAATGACCTTCAGCAAAACATGAACCACTTTGTGTTGCCATAAGGATCTTTAGCCCTTGATCGTGAGATCAAATTCTAAATGAGCACTTGCTCTGATACCAATTGTTGGCCCAGATGGCAACCCAAGAGGGGGGGGGTGAATTGGGTTCTTTAAAAATTTAAGACTTTTTAAAGTAGTTTGCTTGAGATTAATGAGTGCAAATGAAGATAACTATAAAGCAGTAATAAATAGAGATAGAGAAAGAGACAATGAGATACGGCAAACACAAAAATTTTATAGTGGTTCGGTGCAACCAACACCTACGTCCACTCCCAAGATTCACTTGGGTCCACACTATAATCTCCCTAGATTACAGCCGAGTTGTTTTCCAAGCTCACAACTCAAACTTGTTGTTTTCCGGCGCACAACGAACCCAGCTGGTTTTACTCGGGCTTACCAGCACAAAACCCTACACGTTGTTTTTCACGGGCTCACAACTAACCCAACAAACAAGCTTAAACGAGGTAAAACTACCTCCTCTATTCAATCCCCCAGATTGAACTAGCAAAAACAAGATAAGTATTGTGTTGAATACAAAGCTCCTCAATGAGCAAATATACAAATTAAGAATAACAAGGTTTAGAAAAGCCTGATTTGAAGATAGGTGGCTTTTGATCTTTTCTTCTTTTCTTCTTCTTCTTCTTTCTTCTTCTCCTTGCTGGATTGAATCAAGCCTCAGCTTCGATTCTTCGTGGTTGAAGCAGTTGAGAAGGGTTGAAAAGCAAGAAATGAATCTCCTCTCTCCAAGATGGGAAATCCGCCAAGACTTCGATTTGAACGCTTTGGATTCCTTTTGAGCTTTTTGGAGTGGAGTGGATTTGAGCTAGAAGGTTTCCTTTCAAGATTCAAGCTCTCGGATTTTGAAATGGGATTTGTCTATCTCAGATTTTCTCTCTTTGTTTTTCAGATTTTCCGTTCTATTTTTTGAACAATAGACTTCCCTTCTTATAGATTTCTTTTACACCACTTTTGGAATAAAACTATCCGTTGGAGTGTACCTTGTGTCAAAATATATCCGTTAGAAATAAGTAAAAATAGAAATATTACCGTTAGAGCTGATCTGGCAACTTTATTTTTCATTCCAGGTGGGTTGGAGTCGACTCTAACTTTTCTGGAGTCGGCTCTAGCTCGAGGCGTTTTAAAATGATATTTCCGGAGTCGTCTCTGGCTTTTCTGGGGTCGACAAAAAACTTTTCCGGAGTCGACTCTAACTTACCCGGAGTCGACTCTAGGTTGGAGCCAAAAAAATTGACTTTCTGCTTCGTCTGTGAGAGTCGACTCTAACAGTCTCGGAGTCGACTCTAATGACCGTGCCAGTTCCGGAGTCGGCTCTGTGATTCTCGGAGTCGACTCTAATGTCTGCAATTCTTACCTAGACATTAGATTCGATCCAGAACCCTATGTAACTCCTGATTTTGATCATTCAATAGTCTTATAAGCTGAAACACTAAATCAAAATCATCAGAGCCTTCAAAAATTATACTCAAATAGTTTGTTAATCATAAAAATCATCAATTGGGTCAATAGTCGGCCTCGGTGGGACCGACACACTTGAGGAGGGGATACGAGATGGACCGCCGGTATAGGCGTCCATCCATTATTAGAAATTTGGAGGCTCGCCATTTGAGGAGCTTGGCTTCGGCGGGGTCTTCAGGAAGAATACCATCGGCAAGATATCGGACATAGGCATCCATCAGGTCAGCTCTTGGCTGATGGGCAGTGCTTCCTCCTTGGACTCGATGCTCGGGTCTTCCAAATATTCCACATACATCCTTCCCAGGGATTCGTCTACCGTCGTAGCCAGCCGTACAGCTCGTCGGCCCTAACGTTCTCCTTCCGGGGAATATAACTGATACTGAAATGAGCAAAGAGGGAGGACTGTGATTGGACCTCACTCAAGTATCGGGACATGATGGGGGTCCCGAGCTTCATACTCCCCAGTGATTTGTCCCGAGATGAGTTGGGAGTCGGTGTATGCTCTGAGATGCTCTACTTTAAGTTCCTTGGCAAGCCTCATCTCGGCCAACAAGGCTTCATACTCGGCTTGATTATTTGTGGCAGGGAAGAAAAAGCGGAGAGCGTACTCAATTGTTACACCGTCGGGGCCGGCAAGAATGAGTCCTGCACTGCTCCCTTGGGAGTTTGAGGCCCCATCCATGTGAAGAATCCAATCCCTCCTTGGATTAGTGGTCGGCACCTCCAGGGACTTCGTCGAGGTTCCCTGGTCTGCTCGTCAGCCCAAGTGCATTCAACCAGGAAATCCACCAAGACCTGGGACTTCATAGCCGACCTCGGTTTGAAGGTCAGGTCGAATTCTTCCAACTTGAGTGCCCACTTTGTCAGCTGACCGGAGGTGTCAGAGCGAGATAAAATCGTTCTCAGGGGCTGGTCCGTCAGCACCACGATTGAGTGGGCTTGGAAGTAAGGCCTGAGACGCTGAGCCGACACTATTAGAGCAAAAATAATTTTTTTGGTTTTGGAGTACCTGGTCTCGGCGTCATGGAGCACTTTACTGGTGTAATACACCGGCTTCTGAGCTCCTTCAGGGTCTATTCGGACGAGGACGAAACTGACTGCCTCTTGAGAAGCGGCCAGGTACAAAAAGAGATTCTTCCCCTCCACAGGTTTCGACAATAGTGGTGGAGTTGATAAGAAATTCTTCAATTCCTCGAAGGCCCTTTGGCAGTCAGCCGTCCACTCGAAGGCGTTGACTTTTCGTAGGGCCTTGAAGAAGGGAAGGCATATCTCAGCCGATTGGATAGGAAATGACTCAGAGCTACCAGCCTTCCGGTCAGATGCTAGATTTCCATTTTATTCACCGGCGGCCTCATGTCCAGGATAGCTTGAATCTTATACGAGTTCGCCTCTATCCCTCATTGCATCACCATGAATCCCAGGAACTTGCCCGCTGCGACTCCGAAGGTACACTTCCAGTGGTTCAGCCTCATCTGAAACCGACGAAGATTGCTGAAGGTCTCCATCAAGTCAGATATGTGGTCATTGGCTCGGACGCTCTTGGTCAGCATGTCGTCTACGTACACTTCCATATTGCGCCCGATCTGACTTTCAAAGACTTTATTCATCAGCCTCTGATAGGTAGCCCTAGCATTTTTCAATCCAAAGGGCATGACCTTATAGCAGTAAATTCCTTTCTCGGTCACAAATGATGTAGCCTCTTCATCTGATGGCTCCATTCTGATCTGATTGTACCCCGAAAAGGCATCCATGAAACTGAGGGTCTCGTGGCCGGAGGTGGCATCCAGGTCGATCTTGGGAAGAGGGAAGCTGTCCTTGGGGCAGACCTTGTTGAGGTTGGTGAAGTCGATGCACATCCTCCAGCTTCCATTGGCTTTCCGAACCATCATCACGTTAGCCAACTAGTCGGGGTAATGGACCTCCTGAATGTGTCCGGCGGCGATCAGTTTGTGGACCTCCTCGTCGATGGCTTTCTGTCGCTCGGGGGCAAAGCTTCTCTTCTTTTGCTGGACCGCCCTATAGTTGGATTTAATGTTAAGTTTGTGAGTGATTACCTTCACCGGTATACCTGGCATGTCGGTTGGCGACCATGCAAAGATATCGGAGTTGGCTCGGAGGAAACCGAGGAGTCGGTTTCTCGTCTCCTCAGGAAGAAAAGCTCCAATTTGGACGGTTCTCGTCAGATCCTCTCCTAGGGGGAAAGTCAATAGATGCCTCGCCGGTTCTCCCCTCTCTCGGCTTCTCTTAGGTCTGTCACCTCAGGAGTCGGCGAAAGGTCTGCCGACTGAGGACTAGGGGCCGTGTGGTAGCAGAGGGGCATCGGGCTCCTTTCCCCTCGCATCTCCCTAATACCATGACGGGTAGGAAATCGCACAAGTAACCTCTTCGTCGAAATAACGGCATCCAACAGATTCAGGCCCGGCCTCCCGAGAATGGCGTTGTATGCTAGAGGAACTCTTACCATCAGGAACTTTATAAAGATTGTGCTCTGGCGGGGTGAAGTCCCAGCCGTGACGGGAAGGGTAATCTCTCCCTCAACTTTTACCGAGTCTCCGGTGAAGCCCATGAGAGGCGTCGTCACTGGCCGAAGGGAGTCCAAAAGCAAGTTCATACAAACAAATGCATCATACGTTAAAATGTCAACTGAGCTTTCACTATCAACTAATATTCTTTTTACATGATGTTTAGCAATCTTCATGGACACGACGACATCATTTGGGTTATTTATCCCCTCTAAGTCCTTTTGAAAAAAGGGATTACAGGACTATCTCTCTCACCCCTCCAAGGTCTTTTTGAAGTTCCACCCACTCCTCAGTAGATCATCGCCATGGTCTTCTTGGTCGGGGCGTTGTCGATATTGGCTTGCTGGGCCGGTGGTGCCGAAGGGCCCGGTGCTGTTGGATTCCTTCTCCGGACGAACTAACCGAATGGCCTTGCTGGATGAGGTCCTCTATGGCCTTCTTTAGCTGTCGGCAGTCTTCCGTGTTGTAGCCATGATCTCGGTGGAAACGCAATACATATTTTTGTTGCGGGGAACTCCAGGCTTCAGGGGTGCAGGGCGCCTGAGATAGGATTCGACCTCGATTTTCATAAGGATGTGAGAAATCTGATCTAATAGAGGGGTGTAACGCTCACCTACAGGGGCAAAAGTCCGTGGCCGATTATCTGACTGACGAGGCGGCTCGGGCTTCTTGGAATGAGACCCACCGACTCTGATCGGGCTTGATTTTTGCTGGGGCCCTCATCAGTTTCCCGCCGAGAGGAGTCGGCCTCATCAGCACGGATGTATTTCTAAGCTCGACTCAGCAACTCCGCATATGAACTCGGGGGCTTCTTGTCCAACGAGTACGCGAAGCGGGAAGGACAGAGCCCACGCTTTAAGGCCAAAGTAGCCACCGAGTCATCGAGATGATAGACCTTCCATTGCTGCCCCTTTGAAGCGGGCGACAAAATCCCGAAGAGTCTCTCCACTCTTCTGTCGGATGGTAAAGAGGCTATCGGCTACCCGAGGGATCCTTCGGCTCGCATCGAAGTGGGCGAGAAAAGCTTTCTCCAACTGTCGGAATGAGCTGATACTGCGGGAAGGTAAATGGGAGTACCAAGCCCTTGCGGCCTTTCGTAGAGAGGCTGGGAAGGCGATGCATAAAAGAGCATCAGATGCTCCCTGTACCTGCATATGCACCTTATGACTTTCCAGATGGTCCAAGGGGTCAGTAGTGCCGTCATAGGGATCTAGTTGAGGGAGGCGGAATCGGGAAGGGACGGGTTCTTCCATGATCCGCCTAGTCAGAGGAGGGCGGCGGTCATACTTTGCCTCCGATTGATTTGTTAGCCGTCGGCTGAGCTCCTCCAAGCGCTGGTAGCGCTCCTCCAGTCGCTTCTCGCGCGGAGGTGGATCTTCTCGCCAACGGGCTCTTCCCCTGATGAAGTAGAGGGAAGACCAGGAGAGGGATGGCGTCGATGGATGACACCCTTCTCTGGGGCCTTGTCTCGGGATCGCCGGGGAGAGGGACTGTCGGATGGTTTCCTCCCCGCAGGGGCGTCCCGTCGACGGTAAGCCTCCCATCGTGGGTGTCGCCCATGGGTGGACTGCTGATTGGGCTGTGCCGCAACATCTCCCAAAGACTGGGGTTGCGGAAGAGACGGAGCGGCCGCCGATTGTTGTTGAAGTTCACGAATCACTGCGGCAAAGGACCGCACCTCTTGAACAAGGGCGGTGACCCTATAACCTTGGTATGGTGGCGAAGGATGAACCGGCGGGAGGGCCTCCGGCTGCTCGGCCCCCGCCTGCCGCTCCCCAGCTAGGCTAGTAGAAGCCTCTTGAGCTCGGGTTACCACCATTTCTTCTGGTCCACGTCTGTTATGCACTTTGCTCCGTCGTCTCCTTCCTGGCGCGCCAATCTATTGCCGCCAAGTCACTTTTGATAAGCGTCAGGTGAGATGCGAGCCTTATAGGCCTTTAAGGGAATGGCCAAGCTGTCTCCTTCAATCAGGAACCTGAAAGAAAAAGCCCCGGACCAGTGGTTTCAGCGGGGACCCTCCGATGCTCAAGTTAGTGATTTGGAGAACATGGATTTGAATTATCGAGTAGAGCTTGAGTCCCCTACCTCGAGGGCTGGGGGCTTTATATACCTGTTCGGGGGATCCCTCTTACCCTTCATTTGTAATAGTTGAATCCTTTTTGGATGGTTGTTGGTTTTCGATCTTCGACGTGCCGCAAAGGATGGGTAGTGGGGCTAGACGTGGCCCAACCCATCGTTGGTGGCGTCAGGGGGAGGCACGTTCATTGCACACGTCGCCGGGTATGTTCGTGGCGGAGTAATCCGCCACTCTCGGGGAAGTGGGCCACGAAGCTTGACCGAGGTGATCGACGCCGAGGCCCGATGCCGGCCGACGCCGGCCGAGGACGACGCTGAGGCCCGATGCCGAGCCCGACGCCGGCGCCGAGGACGACGCCGAGGCCCGACGTGGAGCCGCCGACGCGGAGGCCGAAATGGGCCGCGGCCGATGCGGAGGCCGACACCAAGGCCGAGACGGGCCGCGGCCGACGCAGGGGCCAAAATGGGCCGCTGTCGACGCAGAGGCCGACGCCAAGGCCGAGACGGGCCGCGGCCGATGCGGGGGTTGAGATGGGCTGGAGGCCGGGATGAGCCCAATGCCAAAGGATTGGAATGCGCCAAACCGTGCGACATCGGGTTCATGGTCCCTTCATTTTGCGGGTCATTTGGCTTGATCAGCCACATCAGGAGTCTTATGGTTGAAGAATTGCAATATTTTAGTGTCTTTAGCAATACAAATACCAAAAAACTTATTAATTTGCATATTCTGTGTGCTTAGAGTTCTTCCATAAAAGGAACCTTAGGTTTGCTTGATGGTTATGCCAATGAAAAGTTACATTTGTATTAAATAAAAAATTGAGATTGGACATTTCTTCGTGAAACATTTGGTAAACACTCTTCTTTCTGAGCATGTTTTCTACAAGTTTTCTGTAATCTTTAAATCCCTTTTAATAGATATAATAGTCGATTTCATTGTTTCCACCTTATAGCTTGTTAAATGAAAATTCTTGGATCTTCTTTTGATTGAAACCATGAGAATCCTCTTCTGTCCTGCAATTCCTTTCTGACATGATCTTATATATCTGTGGCGCACACATTAGAGATGATTTTTTAAATGAGACCAACTATTTATGGTCTTCCTGAATTGTTTATTTAATCTTTTGATTGGAGACATTGTCATGCACCACCTTTTCTTTTATTTGCACACTGCAAAGTGGCGGAGGAGGTGTTGTAAAGGTAATTATATATGGAAAAGATAATCATGATGCGAAAGGATCTAAAGCTTAGTATGTTGGAGGTCTGTGTTATGCAAATATGGATGCATTTGTGTGTGACTGCTAACCTGAAGGAAGGTGGGGTTGGATCATGTGACCATTGTTTCTTGTGGTTATGATGGTAAACCATCTAATCAGTCAACAATGAAGTTTCTTAACTTTTTCTTTGGAACATGTCGAGAATTTAAATTAATTAGCCTAATTTATGAAAGATACTTGATGCTTAAGTCAAAATTCCATGAAGGAGCTCTTCTCAATTGTGTCTCTATCTGCTATGCTCGGATTTTTCTTGTTTTTCATTAATTAGCATGAAATCAAAACTCTTTTTAGGTATAATATGTTAGATTCTAGCCTTGTTTTTTTTTTTTTTTTTTTTTGAAAAAAAAAAAAGATCTGATCACCAGGGGAATATATGCACTTTTGCACCATTGGCATGCATGTTTACTCTTTGTAGATGTCTAGTTACTTGATGAAGACACACATGGATGCACGCACAGAGAGAGAGAGAGAGAGAGAGAGAACCAAAAATATTATGACATGAGATTTAATCTAGTTTGCTCTTCCTAAAGGGGCGACTTACCCTGGGAGATTCCTGCAACTCATTATAGGAGTTTCATTTGTACAATGTTGCGAGTTTCATTACTTCACCAACTTACTCGCTGCATTAAATATTAGATCTGACTTCGCATTCTAAGAGTTGGCTGAGTACTTTAGGTATTCATTTTATGCATGTATGATGGAAGCCCTGGGATATTTCAGTTCAGTCAGAAATTTAGTTGCTAATTTTTTTCACCTGTGAAAAAAGGAGCCTACCTTTAATATTGTATTCTAAATGTGTTTTGCTCATGCATGCAATGCAGCAAATCAGGTTGCTCATGTGAACTGTGGCCAGTGTCGTACTGTTCTGATGTATCCTTACGGAGCACCATCGGTCAAATGCGCCATATGTAATTATGTGACAAACATTGGGGTATGTTGATATCTGCAAATGGTTTTTCTTTTTTCTTTTATTTTTTTTTTTCAACCCAACTATCCTGACAACATCTTTTGTCAATTTTACAGAAGAATCTTACAGATTCATGTTCTCCTCTTTCTTTCCCTCTTTGTTACAGGCAAGTAATATGAGGGTTCCAATACCTGCAGCGCATAGGCCTAATGAATCTACAGTCACGCCACCATCGACTTTAGCCGTACGTTCACTTGTCTTTGTTTTTTTTTTTTTTTTTTTTTTTTTCTTGCATAACCAATTTGGTTGGTGTAACAATTGTTCTCTTTGTATGCCTGTGCTGAACTTCTAATTCTTGTTGTCGTAGCCTACTTCTCAAGCCCAGACTGTTGTTGTTGAGAACCCTATGACAGTGGATGAAAGTGGCAAACTGGTAAAGCCTGTATATCCTTTTGGCAGTATCCTTATGGCTCTCTGCCCGCTAAGTTTATTAAAGAAACATAGAGTGCTGAACAAAGTGCTATTTATTCTTCTGTGACAGGTAAGTAATGTTGTAGTGGGAGTCACCGCTGGCAAAAAATGATGGCTTTACCCAGAGATCCAGATATATTGAGGGTCGGTTTTTATTGTTGTAAAGTTGGATAAAATTAAGCTCTCCATTTTGGGCTCAGCTGTCTGCTAGAACAGTTAAGAATGCAAGATATGATGGTTGTTTACAAAAGAATTAATGCTACTCCATCTTAAATACATGTATTCTTTTCATTTGTGTATGAGCTTGTGCCATACTGCTAGTGTGCATGTCTCCATGACAGATATTGTCATGATTGTTTTTACCAGTTGATATAGAGTTTGTTCCATGAATTGTTATCCCTATATGAATAATTATCCTTGTGGGTTTATCTGTAAGCCAAGGTGGTGGTGGTGGTGTTTGTGATGGTGCCAGCTGGATGATAAATTGGTTCTTTGCAGCGTGCTATTATTCCCTATGGTCATTTAACTTGTTTGAAACGTTTTGAAACCACTGTTGTTAAGTAAATAATGTAGCATATATGGTATGGTGCTAAAGTTGATGGCCTTGGCATTCATTTATTCGGACTGTTGGTCCATCCTAATTTGCTCTCTCTCTCTCTCACGAAATGAGCAAACGTGGCCGTGGAGAATCCTAATTTTGACGTCGTCGCCATTCTTGGATTCAAGAAAAAATGTTCTTAGTCCCATCCATTAAAAACCGACGAAAATTTAGAGAGAGAATTATAAAAATTAGGAGTATTTTTATAAAAATTAGGAGTATTTCTATAATTCTATTTTAGAGAGAGAATTATAAAAAACATGAATGTAAGGAAAAATGAAATAAACACAAGAGCTCATGAGTATTTCTCTATTTCTCCCACTCTATTTTAGAGAGAGAATTATAAACACTCTATTTTAGAGAGAGAATTATAAAAAAAACATGAATGCAAGGAAAATGAAAAAAGACACAAGAGCTCAGGAGTATTTCTCCCACTATATTTTAGAGAGAGAATTATAAAAAAAACATGAAAACAGAAGAGCTCAGGAGCGCTAGTTTATCGTCAGATAATCTGACGGTCGTGATGCGCCCATGCATCACAGGTTGGGCTTGTTTTCCTCATCGCTCTTTTTCCAACTAAAGTTTTGGGGTGCGAGAGACTCGAACTCTCGACCTCAAGGTTAGGCAAGCTCTAGCCAACTGCGCCATGACCCCTTGATTAAAATCCCTTCCTGATAACTATTAAAAGAACTCAAAACGCGACTTTCCAACCAGCTTAGGTGACTCCGGTTGTGGTATGTCTAGATCATCGAGAACATTCGCAGATGATTCTCTTATAGTTTGCATCAATTCCAGAGTTTGCTTTGACGGAGATCACCTTTTCTTTCCTTTCCTTTCCCGTTAAAAAAAAAAAAAAACATTTAAAATAGTGAGCAAAGAATATGGATCCCTACTATCTTAATGATTAAGCCATCTCATAATTAAGGTTCAGTGACGACCTCTTCGATCTTTAGACAACAGGTTGGCAAGACAATGAGAAAACCTGGCAAGACCAATGTTAATGGAGACCTACAAGAAGCAATGAATGAGAACGGTTAGGAAACAAATATGGTCTACATGGAGAAAGCTAAGGTGCTCGGTCTGTTACCACTGTTGCTAAGGTTGGCAGCTTTGTCGGACACAATAGTTACAGCCACTGTGATCATGGCGCTCGACAAGCAGACCAAAAGCAGACTCCTGCCATGGCGGGCACTTCTCTCATCATCCAAACCTTCACTTTAAAGTTCCAGCATACCCATGCTTTTGTGTAAGCTTTCTCATGTATAAATGCAGCCATGTATCTATGTTATGGAGGGAGATTGAGAGAGAGAAAGAAAGAAAGAGAAAGAGAGAGAAAGAGGAGGGAGGGAAGGGAATAAATGGGTTACATTCAAATGTATTAAATCTGAATTTATCGTTGGGTTCATACCGTTCTTAAATTTTAAAGATAAAAAAATAAAAAAATTAAGATGACTTTATAATCCGTATAGATTTAAAAATAAAAAAAAGATTAAAATTTAAAAAAAAAAAGGAAGCTAGACTTAACTATATTTGATAGCCAAATTTAGAAGTTATTCATTTTTTTTCATTTTTAGATCCACATAAATTTCGAAGCAATCCGGCTCATCTTTTTTTTTTTTTCAATCTTTAGGATTAGTAAAGTGTATCCATTTAAGGATAGAAGAAAGCTAAGCGAAAAAATGTTGGAAGAAGGGCTGTGTGCTTTGAGAATCATGCGTGTGCTTCTCTAGTTCGTCCGTCAGGCCTTGCTTTAAGATTCAGGATCCGGCCGTTTCTTATGCCTGATCTCCGGCGATCTCCGCCGGCTGGGTGTCTCTCTCCGTCTGCTATCTCGTCCTGCGGCCCACTGCTATCCTATGGCTTCTAATGAAGGTGCGGGTGGTCCGGCTCCGAGAAGTAGGGGAGCCGAGCAGGGGTTCAAATGGGTCTCGTCGTCTCCCTCTCTGACGGAGGTGGTGAGGCTTGAAGCTTGCTTTCCGGCTGTCGTTCAGGTCCCGGAGGCGATGTTGGAAGAAGAGATGTCCGAATGGAAGCACAAGGCAGTTCTCGCCCGCTCTTTCATGAGGTGGGTTTCGGCTGAAGCTTATATCAGGGAATTCTTTAGAGCTGGGATCCCTGGTGCTATCGTCCCAATTTGTCTTGCATTTTGGTGCAATATTTTCCGTTTTGAAGACCCAGGGGTATGTGAATTGGTCCTCAATCGCCCGTGGATGGTTAACGGCCAGATAATTGGGATGGAAGCTTGAAAATCGAAGTTCTCCCGGCTGCTGAATCCATCTCCTCTGCTCTGGTTTGGTTGAGATTGCCTAATCTCCCAATGAAGTTCTGACGGGAGGATATCCTAAGAACTATAACGGAGCCATGTGCTCAATTAACCAACTTGGTCACAATTTTTGAAGTTTGAAATACAATAAGTTAGCTGACGTCCCCTAATCGCTCTAGCCGTTTGGTTTTGAACTTTTGTGTCGACGGTCC
This sequence comes from Calamus simplicifolius, assembly GCA_900491605.1. Lineage (NCBI taxonomy): Eukaryota > Viridiplantae > Streptophyta > Magnoliopsida > Arecales > Arecaceae > Calamus > Calamus simplicifolius. Next base: position 10,248 of record UESW01000588.1, on the reverse strand, counting down.
GTCCAATAGGATAATGGCAGCCCTTCTCATCGTACGGGACTAAAGAAAATATCAAATAAGACAAGTAGGTAAGGTCCGTAAGGAGGTTGGTCAAGGAGACTTGCGTGTGAACAGACACCAATGCTTCAGAAAACTCGCACTTAGTTCTATATATCAGGAAGGTGTAAAATGGAGCTGGCACCTGTCAACTTGGTTAATTTGTAAGGTGACTCGAGAAAACTAAAGGTTGAGGTTCTCAATTATGCTTTTTTATTTAGGGTCTGTTTACCAGCTTCAGCATTAGTGCTTGAGGACCAAGGAGACTTGTGTGTGAACAGACATCGACGCTTCAGCAAACTCACACTTATTTAGGGTCTGTTTACCAGCTTCTATTTGGAAATTAATCTTCTCATATCTATCTAGGTTACATGTTGTTTTGATTGCGATAATTATAGTCAACTACCATGTTATCTAGTTGCGTGCATCATTGATAAATAGTTTATAATTTTGGATTGGGTCTAACAAATCTCACAAAGTGGCTGCATATTAGTAGTACCTTCTTCAAAATACTTGAGGACTAAATTTAAAAGTTTATTACTATTTCAAAATTTTTGATTGCTGGGCAAAAGGGATGATTACTTGGCCGAGAACAAATTCACAAATCCACGTGCCCGCCTAGGTGTGCACCCAGCCCTACCAACTCAACTCTAGAGGTCAACTCAACTGCTCCACATTAAGTCAACGACTGAATCTTGTCCTCTAGCTGGAGAAAATTCGCATGAATCCAAGGAAAGCACTCCAAAGATTTCCTCTCCCCCCCCCACCTGCTCCCTTCTCCGTCCGTATCAATATATGCAACCCCAAACTCTAATCCAAGTCTTAAGCCTAAACATAAACGCTTATGGAAATGGACCTCTCTCTTCCTCTTCCTTCTTCCACTTCGCAGACAACCGTCTCTGACCTAACCCTAACCCTAACACTCTCTCCAACCCCTCCTCCGCCACCCACTGCCAACCTCCATCACCACTACCAGTTGCTCTCTCTCACGAAATGAGCAAACGTGGCCGTGGAGAATCCTACATTAGCGTATTAAAACATTTTTGTTTCAAAGCTGCTTTAAATAATTTGAAGGTTAATTTTTATGTTTTGTATCGCTTATTGTATTGACAAGCATCGCCGGCCAGCCAGAAGGTGACTTGAAAATGGGTCATCATGCATCCTAGTAAGATTCATGCAGCTATGGTTATAATAAATGTTGACGTAAAATGATACTAGTGGGATAACAAATTGACATCCAATGATGGGAGGTGATGATGCTCGATCACCGATCCTGGACGTTAGGGGCGGAGTGCTTCTCGAATCCTCGCCTCACCTGGTTGCCTGCAAAGAAGTCCCAGGACCGGAGAGGGTTCTCCGGTGGGACCCTTCGATGCCCAAGTTAGTGACTGAGGTCACAACAGAAAAGGAGCTCGAGAGAGCTCTTGAGAAAGGAGAAATCTTAGAAGGATCGAAGTGTTCCTCTGAGAATTAGGGCATCATGTGTGTAAACATGCGTTACCCGGTTCTCGACTTGATTTACCCTTTTATAGGGGGTGACGCTGGCACGATCACATGGGATGGCATGAGTCGGAAGATTCACTGAGCCCTTGCGCGAATCTGGGCTGGTTAGTGGGCTGCGTTCCATCAGCCGGCGGGGCTGTTGGATTATCGGATCTGGCGCTGTCGGGCGGCGCGCATCGGCGCTATCGGGCGGCGCGCGTCTGGCGCTGTCGGGCGGCGGGCGTCAGAGAGGTGGATTCTTGAACCGCTGGGGCTGATCTGGCGGGAACTGGGGAATCCCGTCTTATCAGGGCCGAGCTGGGTCAACCCGAGATGGCTGGGGCCAATCCCGCTGGCAAGGGCAGTGCCGGGGCGGGGCCGAATCGACGGACTTGGAGGCGGAACTGGAGACGCCGGGGCCGAGTCGGGCCGGCCGGGGATGGCCTTGGCCGGCTCGGTGGGACTGGAGACGCCGGGGCCGAGTCGGGCCGGCCGGGGATGGCCTTGGCCTACTCGGCGGACTGGAGACGCCGGGGCCGAGTCGGGCCGGCCTGGGATGGCCTTTGCCGACTCAGCGGGTCTGGAGACGCCGGGGCCGATTCGGGCCGGCCTGGGGTGACCTTGGCCGACTCGGCGGGACTGGAGACGCCGGGGCGGAGTCGGGCCGGCCTGGGATGGCCTTGGCCGACTCGGCGGGACTGGAGATGCCGGGGCCAAGTCGGGCCAGCTTGGGATGGCCTTGGCCGACTCGGCGGGACTGGAGACGTGGAGGAAGTGTCGGGGCTGACCTGCTTGGAGGCGTAGGGGGCCGGCTAGGAAGTTGCCGAGCCGCTCGGGAAGGCGCCGGGCCGCCTAGCTTGGACACGCCTTGGCCGGCTGGAAGGTACCGGGCCGCCTAGCTTGGAAGTGCTGGGGCCGCCTTGCTTGGAGAAGTAGGGGCCGGCTGGGAAGATGTCGGGGCCGCCTGGCTTGGAGACGTAGGGGCCGCCTGGAAAGATGCTGGGGCCGCCTAACTTGGACACACGTGGCCGGCTGGGAAGTGCCGTGGCCGACTTGCTTGGAGAAGTAGGGGGCCGGCTAGGAAGTTGCCGGGCCGCTCAGGAAGGCGCCGGGCCGCCTAGCTTGGACACGCCGTGGTCGACTAGGAGGTACCGGGCCGCCTAGCTTGGAAGTGCTGGGGCCGCCTTGCTTGGAGAAGTAGGGGCCGACTAGGAAGATGCCGGGGCCGCCTGACTTGGAGACGTAGGGGCCGCCTGGGAAGATGCTGGGGCTGCCTAACTTGGACACGCCGTGGTCGGCTGGGAAGTGTCGGGGCCGACTTGCTTGGAGAAGTAGGGGGCCGGCTAGGAAGGTGCCGGGGCCACCTGGGAGGTGTCGGGCCACCTAGCTTGAAGTGACGGGGCCGGCTAGCTTGGGGTGCCGGGGCCGCCTGGGAAGTGCCGGGCCCGCTGACTTTGGAGGTGTCAGTCTTTGGGGCCATCGGGTGTCGGCCTTTGGGCCGTCGGTCTTAGAGATGTCGGCCTTTGGAGCCTTAGGGTGTCGGCCTTTGGGGCAGTCGGGCGTTGGGTGTCGGCCTTTGGGGCCGTCGGTCATCGGTCTTGGAGATGTCGGCCTTTGGGGCCGTCGGTTGTCGGTCTTGGAGATATCGGCCTTTGGGGCCGTCGGTCATGGAGCCATCGGTCTTTGGGGCCGTCAGTCTTGGAGGTGTCCTCCTTTGGGGCCATCGGTCGTCGGTCTTGTAGATGTCGGCCTTTGGGCCCGTCAGTCATGGAGCCGTCGGTCTTTGGGGCTGTTGGCCTTTGGGGCCGTCGGGTGTCGGCCTTTGGGGCCGTCGGTCGTCGGTCTTGGAGATGTCGGCCTTTGGGGCCGTCGGTCATGGAGCCATCGGTCTTTGGGGCCTCGGGTGTCGGTTGTCGGCCTTGGGGCCGTCGGTCGTCGGTCTTAGAGATGTCGGCCTTTGGGGCCATCGGTCATGGAGCTGTCGGTCTTTGGGGCCGTCGGCCTTTGGGGCCATCGGTCTTGGAGGTGTCGGCCTTTGTGGCCATCGGTCATGGAGCCGTCGGCCTTTGGGGCCGTCGGTCTTGTAGGTGTCGGCCTTTGGGGCCATCGGGTGTCGGCCTTTGGGGCCGTCGATTAGTCTTGGAGATGTCGGCCTTTGGGGCCATCGGTCATGGAGCCGTCGGTCTTTTGGGCGTCGGGTGTCGGCCTTTGGGGCTGTCGGTCGTCGGTCTTAGAGATGTCGGCCTTTGGGGCCGTCGATCATTGAGCCGTCGGTCTTTGGGCCGTCGGCCTTTGGAGGTGTCGGCCTTTGGGGCCATCGGGTGTCGGCCTTTGGGGCCGTCGGGCGTCGGGTGTCGGCCTTTGGGCCTTCGGTCGTCGGTCTTGGAGATGTCGGCCTTTGGGGCCGTCCAAATTTTTTTTATTCTCCATGGGGTCAACTGGCTCCATCAAATGCCCCCCACACTCTTTGAGCTTGCGTGCTCTGCATCAGCTAAGCGAAAGGAGTGTAGAACTTTTACCTTGGCATCCGCTCTTTCATGTTAACTCCAACCATGATTCCCTCTGGGTGGGGAAGCCTCTTTCCTCTTGCGCTGCCTTGGATGGATGTCTGCGTGCCTTCTTTGGCGAGCTGAGGGTGGCTAGTAATCTTCTCCTGATGCGGAGTCTGGAAGTGAACCCCGGAGGGTGACATGAGGGCTGAGAGTCGTCAGGTTCCTTTTGAACCGCCTCGGGGGTGTGGGAACCGCTGCGAGGGGCGACTCAGCTGGGTACGGAGCCTTTAGGGTCTTAACCTACTCGGCGGCACCGCCGTGCCGGGGCCGAGTGGTGTCCCATGGGCAGCGATGCCAGTGAGCTCCTTTTTAAACCATCTTGAGGGTTTGTGTTCTGCCCAAGTGGCGACTCAGCCGGGTACGGAGCCTTTAGGGTCTTAACCTACTCGGAGGCACCGCCGTGCCGGGGCCGAGTGGTGTCCCGTGGGCCGCGATGCTAGTGAGCTCCTTTTGAACCATCTTGGGGTTTGTGTTCTGCCCAAGTGGCGACTCAGCCGGGTACGGAGCCTTTAGGGTCTTAACCTACTCGGGGGCACCGCCGTGCCGGGGCCGAGTGGTGTCCCGTGGGCCGCGATGCTAGTGAGCTCCTTTTGAACTATCTTGGAGGTTTGTGTGCCGCCCAAGTGGTGACTCAGCCGGGTACGGAGCCTTTAGGGTCTTAACCTACTCGAGGGCACCGCCGTGCCGGGGCCGAGTGGTGTCCCATGGGCCGCTATGCTACTGAGCTCTTTTTGAACCATCTTGGGGGTTTGTGTGCTGCCCAAGTGGCGACTTAGCCAGGTACGGAGCCTTTAGGGTCTTAACCTACTCGGGGGCACCGTCGTGCCGGGCCGAGTGGTCTCCCATGGGCCGCGATGTCGGTGAGCTCCTTTTGAGAGACTTGGCGCAAGGGAGGACAAGCTGTGTCGTAAAAAGGGCCTTTTTATTACTTATGCTTCTGGGAGTACATCATTGGTAATACCGGTGGAGATTGTCCGCATTCCAGCTACGTGGAATGGGCTTCCCGTCAAGCTCTTCTAGTTTGTATGCCCCCCGGTGGAACGCCTCGGCAACGCGGTAGGGACCTTCCCAGTTGGGGGATAGCTTGCCCCCCTCGGTAGGCTTGGATACCTCGGCCTTTCGTAGCACCAAGTCTCCGCGGCAAAAAACCTTGGGACGAACCCGGGCGTTGTAGTACTTGGCTGCTCGCTGGCGAAAGGTCGCTATGCGCAGTCTTGCTCTGTCATGCGCCTCATCGATGAAGTCTAGGTTGGCCCAAATCAGCGCAGAGTTTCCTTCCTCACTGAAGGACTCCACACGTGGACTGGGCGATCCGATCTCGACGGGGATGATGGCCTCGGATCCGAAGGAGAGGCTGAAAGGAGTTTCGCCCGTCGGGGCTCTGGGAGTTGTGTCGTAAAGCCCATATCACGCTGGGGAGCTCTTCTACCCAGCGTCCTTTGGAACCGTCTAGGCGAGTCCTGAGCCCTCTAAGGATGGTGTGGTTCATGACCTCAGCCTCCCCGTTGGTCTGGGGGTGGCCGACAGAGATGAATCGGTGGTGAATGCCTAGCTCCTCACAGAAGGCCTTGAATGCCTCGTTGTTGAACTAGTGATCGTTGTCCGTGACGGTGTGAGGCAAGCCAAAACGGCATATGATCGACTTCCAGAAGAAAGCTTTAACTTTGCTCTCAGTGATTTTGGCCAACGCCTGACCTCAACCCACTTGGTGAAATAATCGATGGCGACTAACAAGAATTTCTGCTGCCCTGAAGCCGGGGGGAATGGTCCAAGGATGTCATTCCCCATTGGGCAAAGGGCCATGGAGCCGAGAGTGGGCTCAGCGGGGTAGGCGGCTGATGCTGGATGTGCGCGTGGCGCTGGCAGCCGTCACACCTTTGAACTAGCTTGGCCGCATCCTCCTTCATAGTGAGCCAGAAGTACCCCTGACGGAGAGCCTTCTGGGCTAAAGATCTGCCCCCCAGGTGGTTCCCACAAATGCCTTTGTGGATTTCTCTGAGGATGTAGTCGGCATCGGCGGGGCCTTCGCACTTAAGCAACGGGTAGGAGAATGACCTTCTGTATAAGTACCCGTCGAGGAGGATGAACTTGGAGGACCTCCACTTGAGCAATCTGGCTTCACTGCGGTCGTCAAGGAGGGTGCCGTCGGTGAGGTAGCAGACATAGGCGTCCATCCACGTAGGTTCCGGGTGAGCGGGAGGACTTCCTCCCGTCCTCTATGCTGGGCCTTTCTAGATATTCAATGTAGGCGTCCCTTGCCAAGCCGTCGGCGGAGGTAGCCAGTCGAGAGAGGACGTCGGCCTTGGTGTTTTCACTTCGGGGGATGTAACTGATACTGAAGTAGGGCAGTGAGGAGGTCAAGAGTTGAACCTTTTTCAGGTATTGCGCCATAACCGGGTCGCACGCCTCGTACTCTCTGTTGATTTGCCTGGAGATGAGTTGCGAGTCCGTGTAAGCTCTGAGGTGCTTTGCTCCAATCTTCTGGGACTAGCCTTAATCTGGCCAGCAGTCTTCGTACTCCGCTTGGTTGTTGGTGGCTTCAAAAAGAAATCTCAGGGCGCACTCGGTTCTTTCTCCTCCCGGCCCAGCAAGAATGAGGCCGGCGCCACTCCCTTGAGAATTCGATGCGCCGTCCACATGGAGGATCCAGGTCTCTTCATCACCGCTCGGCTCGGGCCTGGGCTGCTCCCCAGGAACCTCTTTGAGATCTTCTTCCGCCCAAGTGCACTCGACCAGGAAGTCGGCCAGGACTTGGGACTTCAAGGCCGGTCGTGCTTGGAAAGAGATGTCGAATTCTCCTAGCTTGATGGCCCATTTGGCGAGTCGACCCGAGGTATCCGGACGGGCCAGGATGGCTCAGAGAGGTTGTCCGTAAGCACCACGATAGGATGGGCTTAGAAATACGGGCGAAAACGCCGGGCAGAGACTATCAAGGCGAAAATGACTTTCTCTATTTTGGAGTACCTGACCTCGGCGTCGTGTAGGACCTTGCTCACGTAGTAGATAGGCCTTTGGGCTCCGTCAGTGTCAAGGCGCACCAGGACTGAGCTGACGGCTTCTGAGGAGGCGGCTAAGTAAAGGAAAGACTCTCCCCATCTCTCGACTTGGAGAGGAGCGGTGGGGAGGACATGAATGCCTTTAAGCTGTCGAAAGCTTCCTGGCAGTCGTTCGTCCACAAAACCATTCACCTTCCGCAGGGCCTTGAAGAAAGGCAAGCACCTCTCTGCCGATCTGGAGAGGAAACGACTCAGAGCCGCTATCCTTCCCGTTAGCCGTTGCACTTCCTTCTTGTTGGACGGCGGCCTCATGTCGAGGATGGCATTGATCTTCTCTGGGTTCACCTCGATTCCATGCTGGGTCACCATAAAGCCCAGAAATTTACCTGCCGTGACCCCAAAAGCACACTTCTTAGGGTTCAGCTTGACTTAGAAGCGACGGAGGTTGTTAAAAGTTTCTTCCAGGTCGGAGATGTGGTCGGTGGCACGGGTGCTCTTTGTCAGCATGTCGTCCACGTAGACTTCCATGTTCCGGCCGAGCTGGTCCTGGAACACCTTATTCATCAGCCTTTGATAGGTTGCTCCTGCATTCTTGAGGCCGAAAGGAATCACCTTGTAACAGTAAATGCCTTTCTCTATCATGAAGGAGGTGTGCTCCTCGTCGCCGGGGTCCATCCTTATCTGATTATATCCGGAGAAGGCATCCATGAAGCTGAGAAGCTCGTGACCAGAGGTGAAATCGACCAACTGATCAATTCTCGGCAAGGGAAAGTTGTGTTTTGGGCATGCCTTATTGAGGTCGGTGAAGTCTATACATATCCTCCAGCTCCCGTTTGCCTTGCGCACCATGACTACATTGGCCAGCCAGCTTGGGTAGTGTGCCTCCGGATGTGGCCGGCACTGATCAGCTTGTTGACTTCTTCATCAATTGCCCTTTGTCGGTCGGAGGCAAAGCTCCTCTTCTTTTGACGGATTGGACGGTGTGGAGTCGATGTTGAGCTTGTGGGTGATGACCTCCGGAGGGATGCCGGGCATGTCAGACGCTGACCAGGAAAAGACATCCGAGTTAGCCCGCAGGAAAGCTAAGAGGCGCTCTCGGTCTTCCAGGGAAGGAGTCCGCCCACACGGACGATCCTTGTTGGGTCATCTTTGAGGGAGAAAGTCAGGAGGTGCTCGGCGGGCTCCCCTCCTTTGGCGGAATCTCTAGGATCGGATGCCTCCAGGGCCGTGTCGGCCTCCAAAGGGCTTGACGCCGTATGATAGCAAGGTAAGACCGGGCTTATCTCCCCACGCATCTTCAACTCCGCACCAGTGGGAACTGTACCAGTAGACGTCGGGTGGAGATAACTGCGTCCAAATATTCAGGCCGGGATGCCCAAGAATGGCGTTGTATACCAAAGGGACCCTCACGACTAGGAATTTCATGATCACGGTGCTTTGGCATGGTGGGTTTCGGCCGTCACAGGCAAGGATATTTGCCTTCAACCCTCACGGAATCTCCAGTGAATCCGACCAGCGGGGTTGCCATGGGCTGAAGGGAGTCAAGAGATAATCTCATCCGAACAAAGGCGTCGTAAGTAAGGATGTCAGTTGAGCTGCCACTATCAACTAATATCCTTTTTACAGGATGTTTGGCGATCGTCATAGAGACGACTACGCCTTCATTGTTTACATTTTCCATTACAGCAGTCTCCCCCGGGGCATTACATTATTTGGAGCCTCCTCCCCCCTCGGTCGCTTGGACGCAGAGGCTGATCCCCAGGACACCATCCTGACAGTCCGCTCCGTGGGAGTTTGTCGACGGTGGCTTGGGCTGGTGGAGGCCCCATGATGGCCGGCAGCGGCTGTGGCGTCTTCTGGACGTACTTGCCGAGGTAGCCCAGCTGGATGAGCTCCTCGATGGCCCGTTTCAAGCTGTAGTAGCTATCGGTGTCGTGGCCGTAGTCCCGGTGGAATCGACAATAGCGGCTTCTGTCGCGGGATGCACCTTTCTTCATGGGGGGAGGACGTTGAAGGTAGGGCTCGCCCTCGATCTCCATCAGGATGTGGGATCGAGGGGCAAGGAGAGGAGTGAGCTTACTCTCGTCGAGGATAGGGCTTCGGCGCCTGTTGTCAGACCGGCGAGGTGGGTCGGATCGGCGATGTCGGGGAGGTCTGCTCAGCTCAAGGAGAGCGGATTTGTGGCTGGAGCTCTTCGAAAACTCCCGGCGGGTGAGGTCGGCTTCATCTGCCCGGATGTACTTCTGGGCCCGGAGGAGGAGGTCGGAGTAAGAGCTCGGGGCTTCTTATCCAGGGAGAAGGTGAAGCGGGATGGAAGGAGTCCTCGCTTCAGCGCCAGGGTGGCAACCGCATCATCGAGATGGTAGACCTCGAGGGCGGCGGTTTTGAATCGGGACACGAAGTCCCGCAGTGACTCTCCTTCCTTCTGGCGGACGGAGAAGAGGCTGTCTGTCACCCTTGGGATCCGACGGCAGGCATCAAAGTGGGCCAAAAATGCCCTCTCCAGCTGCCGGAAGGAGTCTATGCTGTGGGGGGGCAGGCGTGAGTGCCATGCACGAGCGGCCTTCCGCAGAGTTGCAGGGAAGGCCTTACAGAGAAGGGCATCTGAGGCGCCCTGGACTTGCATCATGGCCTTGTAGCTCTCGAGGTGGTCGAGGGGGTCGGTCGTACCGTCATACGGGTCCACCTGGGGGAAGCGGAACCTGGAGGGAACCAGTTCCTCCAGTATGCAGCAAGTGTAAGGAGGACGAGTGTCGAACTCTTCCTTCGGCTGATGGTTTGATCTTCTTGGCGAGCTCGTCGAGGCACCGGTTGTACTCCTCTAGGCGTTCCTCCGCCTGGCGGTTGATCGTCGGGGCCCTCCGAGATGGCTCGGAGGAGGAAGAAGAGAGGAGGCAGAAGGAGATGGAGATGGAAGTCGGGACTTCCGCCTGGGTTCCTCGTGATGATGTGACTTGGGAGGAAAGTTGCTGGGGCCGTGGTCAGGGGACCGTGGCCGCTTGGAGGGCTCGCGTCGAGGCTTCCTAGGGGAAACTTGACATCGGCCGGTACCTCCGACCGGCCTCCCGCCGAGGAGAACCTCTCCTCGCCGACTGCTGACTGGCGGGGGGAGCGGTTTGGTGCTGGATGGCCATGGACTGCTGCTGCTGGAGCCCGTGGACCATGGCAGTGAGATTCTGGAC
>UESW01000587.1:0-29161 GCA_900491605.1 Calamus simplicifolius | reverse complement strand
ACTCTATGGGTACAAAGCATTTAGGGTCTTAACCATCTCGGGGGCACCTCCGTGCTGGGGCCGAGTGGTGTCCCATGGGCCGTGATGCCGATGAGCTCCTTTAGAACCACTTCGGGGGTTTGTGTGTCACCCGGAAGCGACTCGACAGGTACGGAGCCTTTAGGGTCTTAACCACCTTGGGGGCACCTCCGTGCCGGGGCGAGTGGTATCCCATGGGATGCAATGCCGGCGAGCTCCTTTAGAACCACTTTGGGAGGTTTGTGTGCCACCTAGAGGGCAACTCGGTGGGTATGGAGCCTTTAAGGTCTTAACCGCCTCGGGGGCACCTCTGTGCTGGGGCCGAGTGGTTTCTCGTGGGCCGCAATGCCAGCGAGCTTCTTTAGAACCACTTTGAGGGTTTGTGTGCCACCCGAAGGGTGACTCAGCGGGTACGAAGCCTTTAGGGTCTTAACCACCTCAGGGGCACCTCCATGCTGGGGCCGAGTGTTGTCCCGTGGGCCGCGATACCGGTGAGCTCCTTTTATGAGAATTGGTCCTCGGATGCAAGGGAGAGCAGGCTGTGACGCTGGAAGGGACCTTTTTTATTGCTTGTATTATGGGGGATACTTCATTGATAATATCGGTGGAGGTTATCCGCATTCCAGGTACGCAGAATGGATTGTCCGTTGAGCTCTTCCAGCCTATATGCCCCCCGGTGGAGTGTCTCGACGATGCGGTAAGGACCCTCCAGTTGGGGGACAGTTTGCCCTCCTCCGTAGGCTTAGATACTTCAGCCTTTCTTAAAACCATATCTCCCTGGCGGATGACTTTAGGATGAACTCGGGCATTGTAGTATTTGGCTGCCCATTGACGGAAGGCTGCCATACGTATCCTTGCCCGATCATGTGCCTCATCGATAAAGTCTAGGCTGGCTCGTATCAATGTGGAGTTGTCTTCTTCATTGAAGGACTCCACGCGTGGACTGGGTAGTCCGATCTCAATAGGGATGATGGCCTCGGATCCAAAAACGAGACTGAAGGGAGTCTCGCCCGTCGGGGCTCTGGGAGTCGTGTGGTAAGCCCATATCATGCTGGGGAGCTCCTCCATCCATCGACCCTTGGATCCATCCAGCCTGGTCCTGAGCCCCCTGAGAATGGTGCGGTTCATGACCTCAGCCTCGTTGGTCTGGGGGTGGCCGACAGAGGTGAATCGATGGCGGATACCTAGCTCGCTACAAAAAGCCTTGAATGCTTCATTGTTGAATTGGCGACTGTTGTCCATGACGAGGGTGTGAGGTAGGCCAAAATGGCATATGATGACTTCCAGAAGAAGGCTTTGACTTTATTCTCGATGATCTTAGCCAGCGCCTCGACCTCGACCCACTTGGAAAAGTAGTCGATGGCTACTAGTAAGAATCTCCGCTGTCCTGAGGCTGGGGGGAATGGCCCAAGGATGTCCATTCCCCACTGAGCGAAAGGCCAAGGGGCTAAGAGTGGGTTGAGCGGGGTGGACGGCTGATGCTGAATGTGTGCGTGGCGCTGGCAACCATAGCACTTCTGAACTAACTTGCAGCATCCTCTCTCATGGTGAGCCAAAAATATCCCTGACGGAGGGCATTCTGGGCTAGGGACCTACCCCCTAGATGATTTCCGCAGATGCTTTCATGGATTTCTCTAAAGATGTAGTTGGCGTCGGCAGGTCCTACACATTTAAGCAAAGGGTAGGAGAATGACCTTCTGTACAGGCATCCGTCTAGGAGAACGAACTTGGAGGCCCTCCACTTGAGCAGCTTGGCTTCATTGCGGTCATCAGGGAGGGTGCCGTCAGTGAGATAGCGGACGTAGGCATCCACCCATGTAGGCTCATGGGTGAGCGGAAGGACTTCCTCGCCATCTTCTATGCTGGGCCTTTCTAAGTATTCAATGTAGGCGTCCCTTACGATGTCGTCGGCGGAGGTAGCCAGGCGGGAAAGGATGTCGGCCTTGGCGTTCTCACTCCGGGGGATGTAACTAATGCTGAAATAAACTAACGGGAGACCAAGAGCCGAACCTTGCCCAGGTACTGAGTCATAGCAGGGTCACGCGCCTCGTACTCTCCATTGATTTGCCCGGAGATGAGTTGCGAGTTGGTGAAAGCTCTGAGATGCCTTATTCTCAACTCCTGGGCTAGCCTCAACCCTGCTAGCAAAGCTTCATACTTGGCCTGGTTGTTGGTGGCTTCGAATAGAAACCGCAAGGCACATTCCGCTCTCTCTCCAGCTGGCCCGGCAAGAATGAGGCCAGCATCGCTTCCCTGAGAGTTTGATGCGCCATCTACATGAAGGATCCAGGATTCTCCATCGTCGCTCGGCTGGGCTCATGCCGCTCCACGGAAACCTCCCTGATCTCTTCATCGCCCAAGTGCATTCGACTAGGAAGTCGGTCAGGACTTGGGACTTCAAGGCCGGCCATGCCTGAAAGGAGAGGTCAAATTCCCTAGCTTGATGGCCCACTTGGCGAGTCGGCCTGAGGTGTCTGGATGAGCCAGGATAGCTCGGAGGGGCTGGTCCGTGAGCACCATAATAGGATGGGCTTGAAAATATGGGCGGAGACGTCGAGCGAAGACGACCAGGGCAAAGATAATTTTCTCAGTCTTGGAGTATCTGACCTCCGCATCATGGAGCACCTTGCTCACATAATAGACTAGCCTCTAGGTTCCGTCAGCATCGAGACACCAAGACTGAGCTAACGGCCTCCGAAGAAGCAGCTAGGTAGAGGAAGAGACTCTCCCCATCTCTTGGCTTGGACAAGAGCGGCGAAGAAGACAGAAACACCTTCAGGCCATCGAGGGCTTTCTGGCAGCCGTCCGTCCACTCGAAGTTGTTCACCTTCCGCAAGGCCTTGAAGAAGGGCAAGCACCTCTCAGCTGATTTGGAGAGGAAACGACTTAGAGCCGCCACCCTCCCCGTTAGCCGTTGTACTTCCTTCTTGCTGGATGGTGGCCTCATGTCGAGGATGGCACTGATTTTCTCTGGGTTGCCTCGATCCCTCGCTGAGTCATCATAAAACCCAGAAACTTGCCTGCCGTGACCCCAAAGGCACATTTCTTGGGGTTCAGCTTGACTTGGAAGCGGAGGAGGTTGTTGAAGGTTTCCTCTAGATCGAAAACATGATCAGAAGTGCGGATGCTCTTGGTCAACATGTCATCCACGTAGACTTCCATGTTCCGGCCCAACTAATCCTGAAATACCTATTCATCAACCTTTGATAGGTCGCCCCCGCATTCTTGAGACCGAAGGGCATCACTTTGTAGTAATAAATCCCCTTTTCTATCACAAAGGATGTATGCTCTTCGTCGCTGGGGTCCATTCTTATTTGATTATATCCAGAGAAGGCGTCCATGAAGCTGAGGAGCTATGGCCAGAGGTGGAATCTACCAACTGGTCTATCCTTGGCAGGGAAAAACTGTCTTTCGGACATGCCTTGTTAAGGTCAGTGAAGTTGATGCAGATTCTCCAGCTCTCGTTTGCCTTTCGTACCATGACCATATTGGCTAACCAGCTAGGGTAATGTGCTTCTTGGATGTGGCTGGCATTGAGCAGTTTGTTGACCTCCTCATCAATGGCTTTTTGCCGCTCGAGAGCGAAGCTCCTCTTCCTCTGGCGGATTGGACGATGCTTCGGATCAATGTTGAGCTTGTGGGTGATTACTTCTGGAGGGATGCCAGGCATGTCAGACGCTGACCAAGCAAAAACGTCTGAGTTGGCCCGCAGGAAGGTTAGGAGGCGATAACGGTCCTCCTGGGGGAGGAGTTGCCAATGTGCACGGTCCTCGCCGGATCGTCCCCAAGTGGAAAAGTCAGGAGGTGCTCGGCCGGTTCCCCTCTCCTGTCGGATTCCCTGGGGTCAATTGCCTCTGGGATTGGCTCGATCTCCAAGGGGCTTGACGCCGTGTGATAGCAGGGGAACTGAGCCAATCTCGCCCTTCATCTCCCCTACTCCTTTACTAGTGGGAAATTGCACCAGCAGGCGCCGGGTGGATATAACCGCATCCAATAGATTTAGGCCTGGGTGCCCGAGAATGGCGTTGTATGCCAAGGGGACCCTCACGACCAGGAACTTCATGATCATATGCTTTGGCATGGCGGTGTCCCGGCTGTCACAGGAAAAGATATCTCGCCTTCAACCCTTACCGAATCTCGGTGAACCCGACCAAAGGGGTTGCCACAGGTTAAAGAGAGTCTAGATAATTCCATCCGAACAAAAGCGTCGTAAGTAAGGATGTCAGCCGAGCTACCACTATCAACTAATATCCTTTTTACAGGGTGCTTGGCGATCGTCATAGAGACGACAATGCCTTCATTGTTTACATTCTCAATATTTGCCGATCCCCCCAAGACTACATTACCCAGCGCCTCCTCCCCTCTCGGTCGCTTAGATGTGGAGGCCGCTCCTCAGGAACCATTCCAACCGTCCACTCCGTGGGGGTGTTATCGACCGTGGCCTAAGCAGGCAGGGGTCCCATAAGTGCCGCAGTGGCTGCGGTGCCTTTTGGACATACTTGCCGAGGTAGCCCCGCTGGATGAGCTCCTCGATGGCCTGCTTCAAACTGTAGCAGCATCGGTATCGTGGCCATAATCCGGTGGAATCGGCAGTAACGGCTCTTGTCGCGGGGAAGACCTTTCTTCATGGGAGGAGGGCGCTGAAGATAAGGCTCACCCTCGATTTCCATCAGGATGTGGGATCGAGGGGTGAGAAGGGGTGTGAGCTTGCTCTCATCGGAGATGGGGCTTCGATGCCTGTTGTCAACCGGCGAGATGGGTCAGACCGCCGGCGATGAGGGGGTCCGCTAGGCTCGGGGCGGGCAGGCTTATGGCTGGAGCTTCTTGATGATTCTCGATGGGTGAGGTCGGCCTCATCCGCATGGATGTACTTCTATGCTCAGAGGAGGAGGTCGGAGTAGGAACTTGGGGGCTTCTTGTCTAGAGAAAAGGTAAAGCGGGACGGGATGAGTCCCCGCTTCAGCGCCAGTGCTGCCACCACATCGTCAAGGTGATAAAATTTAAGGGCGGCAGTCTTGAACCAGGACACAAAGTCCCACAGCGGCTCTCCCTCCTTCTGGCGCACTGAGAAGAGGCTCTGTGACTCTTGGGATGCACCGGCAGGCATCGAAATGTGCCAGAAAAGCCCTTTCAGCTCTCAAAAAAGTCGATGCTGTGAAGGGACAGGCGTGAATGCCAGGCACGAGCGGCTTTCCATAGAGTGGCGAGGAAAGCCTTGCAGAGAAGGGAATTTGAGGCACCCTGGACTTGCATCATGGATTTGTAGCTCTCGAGGTGGTCGAGAGGATCCGTTGTACCATCGTACGGATCTATCTGGGAGAATCGAAATCTAGAGGGAACATGCTCCTCTAGTATTCAGCGAGTGTAAGGAGGACGGGTGTCATATTCCTCCTCTGGTTGTTTGTTGATCTTCCTGGCGAGCTCGTCTAGTCGCCGGTTGTACTCATCGAGGCGCTCCTCCGCCTGGCGGTTGATTGTCGGGGCTCTCCAAGATGGCTGGAGGATGAAGAAGAGGAAGAAGAAGAAGAAGGAGAAGGACGCGAAAAGTGGGATTTCCGCTTTGGCTCCTCCTGTTGGTGCAGCTCCGGAGGGAACTTGCTCGGGCCGCAATTAGGGGATCGCGGCCATTTGGGCGGCTCACGGCGGGGCTTCCTTGGAGAAGCCTGGCGACGACCGGTCTCTCGCTGAGGAGAGCCTCCCCTTATAGATTGCTGACTAGCAGAGGGAGCGGTCTGATGTTGGATGGCCATGGACTACTGCTGCTGAAGTCCGTGGACCATGGCGGTGAGGGTCTGAACTTGTCGAGTGAGGGTTGCTAGCTGCTCCGCAGCTGGGGCAACCGCTTCTGGTTGAGGAAAAACGATGGGAGGATCAGCGACAGGGAGGTTGGTCTCCTACTGCTTAGACTGAGGAAGATGCCCCCTAGGGTGACTGACTGAGGCATCCTGAGCTCGTGTCATCACCATTGTTGGGAGGGGGAGAGAAATAAACTGTAGGATTTGGACCTCCTTTGTCTGCCTTAGTTTCTCCCTTTTTGGCATGCCAATCTGATGATGCTTGATCACCGGCCCTGAACGTCAGGAGAAGAGAGCTGCTTCATTTGTCGTCCTTCGCCTGATCGGATGGCCTGCAAAAAGTCCCAATACCGGAGGGAAGCTCCGGTGGGGACCCTCCGACGCTCAAGTCAGTAACAGGGGTCATAGCTGAGGAAGAGCTCAGACGAGCTCTATGAGAAAAGATGAGTCCTCATAAAGATAGGAATTTCTTTCTGGGTATCAGGGTAGCAAGTGTATGAGTTTGCGTTACCTTATTCTTGAGTGGACCTTCCCTTTTGTAGGGGGTTGACCCCTGCGTGACCACATGGAGTTCCGTGAGAAAGGAATGTCTGCAGGGTTCGTGAGGGCTGCGTGAATCTTGGCTGGTTGGTGGGTCCTATCCCATCGGAGAAGAAGAAAAATGGCGGTTGGTGAGCCACGTCCCATCAATCAGGAGAAAAACGGTGGTTGGTGAGCCACGTCCCATCAGTTAGGAGAAAAATGGTGGTTGGTGAGCCATGTCCCATCAGTCAATAGGGCTGACAGGTAGTTAGGTCCAGTCCCATCAGCAGCGTGGCCAGCGGGTAGTTGGGCCTGAGGATGCCAGGCAGCGTGGGTCAGAAGGATGGCGGCGCAAATAGCCAGGACTGTTCTGGGACCATCTTGAAGATGCCGGGGCGGGGCCGACCAGGGATGGTCGGGGCCAACAAGGCTGGCCCGGAGAAGCTGGGACCAGAGGGGTCGACCTGGGAAGGCCGGGGCTGACTTGGCCGACCTAGAGGTGACGGGGCCGAGTGGGGCCAACCTGAGAAGGCCAGGGCTGACTTGGCCGACTCGGAGGTGCCGGGGCCGAGCGGGGCCGACCTGGGAAGCCGGGGCTGACTTGGTCGACTTAGAGGTGCCAGGGCCGACCTAGGAAGGCCGGGGCCGACTTGGCCGGAGGTGCCGGGGCTGAGCGGGGCCAACCTGAGAAGGTCGGGGCCGACTTTACCGACTTGGAGGTGCCGGGACCGAGCGGGGCCGACCTAGGAAGGTTGGGGCTAACTTGGCCGACTCGGAGGTGCCGGGGCCAAGCGGGGCCGACCTGAGAAGGCCGGGGCTGACTTGGCCGACTTGGAGGTGACGGGGCTGAGCGGGGCCGACCTGGGAAGGCCTGGGCCGACTTGGCCGACTTGAAGGTGACGGGGCCGAGCGGGGCCGACCTGAGAAGGCCGGGCCGACTTGGCCGACTTAGAGGTGCCGGGGCCATGCGGGGCCGACCTAAGAAGGCCAGGGTCGACTTGGCCGACTTGAATGATTTGGGAAAGTCAGGGCCGACTTAAGATTTCAATTTTGTCATAATTATCCTTGTGGTTGCGTTAGCCATATCAGATATGTTTGGGACCATCATAATCAGCTTCTACAGCATAAACAAGCCCAACAAGATAAGAATGGCAGTACTTGCAACATGAATGCTGAAAGGAAGCCACCAGAAAATGGTGAAAAGATTTTGGAAGCTGCAAATCATATTCTTATAGAAGATGAGTCATCCTCTTCTAGTGGCAATTATCATGCTAAAGATACACAAACTGAGTTGGAAATTGAGTCAACTGATGACTCTGGTGACACAAGCAGTAGAGCCCAAAATTTTCCTGATGCATGGATTGCTGAAATTTAGAAGTGATAATTCATGTATTGATGCTAGGATGATGAATCAATTTTTCTATTTATTTTAATTAATTTTATATAATAAAATATTTTAAATATAAGAAACTAAAATATAATAATTAAAAGTTTGAGAATCAAAATATATTTTGAGTGAAAGATTGATAATTGATAATACATTTAGCCTTTTTACATTATTATGTGGCATTAAAAAAAATGTACCTCTTTTTTATTACCTAGAGCCGGTATATATTTGTGGTAAGGGTGGCAAGAATTTTTTTATAATTTTTAATTCATGTCAATATTAATAACATTAGTATTAATCACAAAAGTTTTCATATGATTATTAAAGTTGACCGTTTAGTATGTAATAAAAATTTAACTATTATCATTTTTATTTATGCAATCCAATAATGGTTACACTCCGGTGTGAATATATTATTATACTTCATTTAAGCAAGCCATTTAGAATTTCTGTGCGATTCATTTAAGTTTGTGATGTGGCTGGTGTAGCCACGTGCAGCCGCAGGGGCAATCTCGACAAAACCAGAGCATTTTTGCATCCCAGACGGCCCCTCTCGGCCCCGGCGTCTCCAAGCCCGCCGAGTCGGCCCCGGCCATCCCTGACCGGCCCTCTCGCCCCGGCATCTCCGAGCCCACCGAGTTGGCCCAAGCCATCTCTGGCCGGCCCCTCTCGGCCCCGGCATCTCCAAGCCAGCCGAGTCGGCCCCGGCCATCCCTGGCCAGCCCCTCTCGGCCCCGGCGTCTCCAGGCCCAACGAGTTGGCCCAGGCCATCCCTGGCTGACCCCTCTCTCTCCGGCGTCTCCGAGCCCGTCGAATCGGCCCAGGCCATCCCTGGCCGGCCCCTCTCGGCCCCGGCATCTCCAAGCCTGCCAAGTCGGCCCGGCCATCCTTGGCCGGCCCCTCTCGGTCCCGACGTCTCCAAGCCCACCGAGTCAACCCTGGCCATCCCTGGCCGGCCCCTCTCGGCCCCGGCGTCTCCGAGCCCGCCGAGCCGGCCCCGGCCATCCCTGGCCGGCCCCTCTCCGCCCCGGCGTCTCCAAGCCCGCCGAGTCGGCCCCGGCCATCCCTGGTCGGCCCCTCTCGGCCCCGGTGTCTCCAGGCCCACCGAGTCAGCCCAAGCCATCCCTGGCCGGCCCCTCTCGGCCCCGGCGTCTCCGAGCCCGCCGAGTCGGCCCGGCCATCCCTGGCCGGCCCCTCTCGGCCCGGCGTCTCCAAGCCGCCGGTCGGCCCGGCCATCCCTGGCCGGCCCCTCTCGGCCCCGGCATCTCCAAGCCCGCCGGTCGGCCCCGGCCATCCCTGGCCGGCCCCTCTCGGCCCCGGCGTCTCCAGGCCCGCCAAGTCGGCCCAAGCCATCGCTGGCCGGCCCCTCTCGGCCCCGGCGTCTCGAGCCCACCGAGTCGGCCCAGGCCATCCCTGGCCGGCCCCTCTCGGCCCCGGCATCTCCGAGCCCGCCGAGTCGGCCCCGGCCATCCCTGGCTGGCCCCTCTCGGCCCCGGCGTCTCCGAGCCCGCCGAGTCGGCCCAGGCCATCTTGGGCCAGCCCCGCCCCGGTACTTCCTGGCCGGGAGGTCGGCCCCGGCCGCCCCTGGTAAACCAGGTTAGCCTCGGATCCCCCGGGAAGGTCGAGATGTCCCAGTTCTCTCCAGATCGGCCCCAGCATGGCCCCAGCAGTTCAAGAAACCACCTCTCTGACTCGCGCCGCCTGACAACGCCAGATCCACCTACCCACTGGCCACGTTGTTGATGGGACTAGACCCAACAACTGAGCAGCCCCACTGATTGATGGGACTTAACCCACCAACCGCCATTTTCTCCCTCTCCGATGGGACAGGACCCACCAACCAGCCCAGATCCACACAACTTCAAGAACCCGCAGACATTCCTTCCTCACGGAATCCCACGTGATCAGGTCAACCCTATAAAAAGGTGAATCCACTCTCTAAACAGGTATGTGCGATAATCCCCAAAATCGCTGTCTTAGCACTCAAAAAGGGATCCCTCCTCTATGAGATCTCCTTTTCCATACCAAAAAGGGCTCACTCGAGCCCCTCTTCAGTTGTGACCTCAGTTGCTAACTTGGGCGTCGGAGGGTCCCACCGGAGAATCCTCTCCGGTCTTGGGACTTCTTTGCAGGCAACCTGGTGAAGCAAAGGTTCAAGAAGCACTCCGTTCCCGACGTTCAGGATCAATGATTGGGGTCATCAGATTGGCGCGCCAGGTAGGGGGGTAAGAAAAAGTAGCAAACATTCTCCCGGCGCTACATCTCAGTAGGCGAGACCTCTCCCCCCCTCTCTTCTCTTCTAGAAACCATGGTGGTGACACGAGCTCAGGACGCCTCCGTCAGCTGTCCAGCGGGGCTTCCCCTGCCAACTAGGCAGCAGGAGGCCAATCCCCCTGCTATGAACCCTCTAGTTACCTGCCCGCCCGAAGGCCGCTGATCAAACAGCGGAGCGGCTGGCAACCCTTTCCCGTCAGGTCCAAAATCTCACCGTCATGGTCCACGGGCTCCAGCAACAACAGTCCGTGGCCACCCAACATCAGACCGCTCCCCCCGCCAGTCAGCAGTCGGTGAGGGGAGGCTCTCCTCGGAGAGAGACCGGCCGATGTCCGGCTTCCCCTAGGAAGCCCCGACGTGAGCCCCCTAAGCGGCCACGGTCCCCTGACCATGGCCCCAGCAAATTTCCTCCGAGCCGCATCATCATGAGGAGCCCAGCGGAAGTCCCGACTCCCGTCTCCATCTCCTTCTGCCTCTTCTTCTTCTTCTTCCTCCGAACCATCTCGAGGGCCCCGACAATCAGCCGCCAGGCGGAGGAACCTGGAGGAGTACAACAGGCGGCTCGATGAGCTCGCCAAGAAAATCAATCATCAGCCAGAGGAAGAGTTCGACACCCGTCCTCCTTACACCCGCCAGATATTGGAGGAGCCTGTCCCCTCCAGGTTTGTTTCCCCCAGGTGGACCGATGGTACGACTGATCCTCTCGATCATCTCGAGAGCTACAAAGCAATGATGCAAGTCCAGGGCGCTTCAGACTCCCTTCTCTGCAAAGCCTTCCCTGCCACTCTGCGGAAGGCCGCCCGTGCATGGCACTCACGCCTGCCCCCTCACAGCATCGACTCCTTTCGGGAGCTGGAGAAAGCCTTTCTGGCACACTTCGACGCTTGCCGGCGAATCCCAAGGGTAGCCGACAGTCTTTTCTCCGTCCGTCAGAAGGAGGGAGAGTCGCTGCGGGACTTTGTTGCGGTTCAAGGCCGCCGCCCTCGAGGTCTACCATCTCGACGACGTGGTGGCGACATTGGCATTGAAGCGGGGACTCCTCCCGTCCCGCTTCACCTTCTCTTTGGATAAGAAGCCCCCAAGCTCTTATTCCGATCTCCTCCTCCGAGCTCAAAAGTACATCGCGGATGAAGCCGACTTCACCCGTCGGGAATCTTCAAGAAGCTCCAGCCACAAGCCTGCTCGCCCCGAGCCCAACGGGCCCCCTCGACACCGACGAGCTGACCCGCCTCGTCGATCCGACAATAGGCATCGGAGCCCCATCCCGACGAGAGTAAGCTCACACCCCTTTTAGCCCCTCGATCCCACATCCTGATGGAGATAGAGGGTGAGCCTTATCTCCAATGTCCTCCCCCCATGAAGAAAGGTCCTCCCCGCGACAAGAGCCGCTACTGCCGATTCCACCGGGATTACGGCCATGATACCGATAGTTGCTACAGCCTGAAGAAGGCCATCGAGGAGCTCATTCACGGGGCTACCTGGCAAATATGTCCAAAAGGCGTCGCAGCCGCTGCCGGCCCTCATGGGGCCCCGCCTGTCCAAGCCCCGGTCAACAATGCCCCCACTGAATGGACGGTCGGAATTGTGTCCTGGGGATAGCTTCTGCACCTAAACGGCCGAGAGGGAGGAGGCGCCGAATAATGTAATTCCTGGGGGGACCTGCTGTAGTAGAAAATGTAAACAATGAAGGCGTAGTCGTCTCTATGACGATCGCCAGGCACCCTGTAAAAAGGATATTAGTTGATAGTGGTAGCTCAGCTGACATCCTTACTTATGACGCTTTTGTTCGGATGGGATTATCTTTGGACTCTCTAGCCCGTGGCAGCCCCGTTAGTCGGATTTACCGGGGACTCCGTAAGGGTCGAAGGTGAAATACCTCTGCTTGTGACAGCCGGAACACCGCCATGCCAAAGCACTGTGATCATGAAATTCTTGGTCGTGAGGGTCCCCTTGGCATACAATGCCATTCTCGGGCGCCCAGGTCTGAACCTTTTGGATGCAGTCATTTCCACCCGGTGCCTACTAGTGCAGTTCCCCACTAGTGAGGGAGTTGGAGAGATGCGCGGCGAGTCCAGCCCGGTCCTACCCTGTTATCACGCGGCATCAAGTCCCCTGGAAGTTGAGCCAGCTTTAGAGGCGTCCGACCCCAGAGACTCTAGTAAGGAGGAGAGCCAGCTGAGCACCTTCTAACCTTCCCCCTTGGGGAGGACCCGGCAAAGACCGTCCGTATCGGAGGACTCCTTCCCCTGGAGGACCGGAGCGTCTCTTGGGTTTTCTGAGGGCTAACTCGAACATTTTGCCTGGTCGGCATCTGATATGCCCGGCATCCCTCGGAAGTGATCACCCACAAGCTCAACATTGATCCACGGCACCGCCCGATCTGCCAAAAGAAGAGAAGCTTTGCCCTAACCGACAAAAGGCCATTGACGAGGAGGTTAACAAGCTACTCAGTGCTGGCCACATCCAGGAAGCGCACTACCCTGATTGGCTAGCCAACGTGGTCATGGTGCGTAAGGCAAATGGGAGCTGGAGGATTTGCATAGACTTCACCGACCTTAACAAGGCGTGTCCGAAAGACAGCTTCCCCTGCCCAGAATTGATCAGCTGGTGGATTCCACCTCTGGGCACGAACTCCTCAGTTTCATGGATGCCTTCTCAGGATATAATCAGATAAGGATGGACCCCAGCGACGAGGAACACACCTCCTTTGTGACAGAGAAGGGCATTTATTGCTACAAGGTGATGCCTTTCGGCCTTAAGAACGCAGAAGCAACCTACCAAAGGTTGATGAACAGAGTGTTCCGGGATCAGCTAGGCGGAACATGGAAGTCTATGTAGACGACATGCTGACAAAAAGCACCCGCGCCTCCGATCACGTCTCCGACCTAGAGGAGACCTTCAATAACCTCCGTCGCTTCCAAGTCAAGCTGAACCCCAAGAAGTGTGCTTTCGGGGTCACGGCGGGCAAGTTCCTGGGCTTCATGGTGACCCAGCGAGGATCGAGGCAAACCCAGAGAAGATCAGCGCCATACTCGACATGAGGCCACCATCCAGCAAAAAGGAAGTGCAACGATTGACAGGGAGGATAGCGGTCTAAGTCGTTTCCTCTCCAAGTCGGCGAGAGATGCCTGCCTTTCTTCAAGGCCCTGCGGAAAATGAATAGCTTCGAATGGACGGACGACTGCCAGAAAGCCTTCGACGGGTTGAAGGCATTCCTGTCTTCTCTACCACTTCTATCCAAGCCAAGAGATGGAGAAAGTCTCTTCCTCTACTTAGCTGCTTCATCGGAAGCCGTTAGCTCAGTCCTGGTGCGCCTCGACACCGATGGAACTCAGAGACCCGTCTATTATGTGAGTAAGGTCCTTCATGACGCAGAGGTCAGATATTCCAAGACAGAGAAAGTTATTTTTGCCCTGATAGTCTCCGCCCGATGCCTCCGTCCGTACTTTCAAGCCCATCCTATTGTGGTGCTCACGGATCAGCCCCTTCGAGCCATTCTGGCTCGCCCGGACACTTCAGGCCGACTGGCCAAGTGGGCCATCAAGCTGGGAGTTTGACCTTTCTTTTCAAGCTCGGCCGGCGCTGAGTCTCAGGTCTTAGCCGATTTCCTGGTTGAGTGCACTTGGGCGGAGGAAGATCCCAAAGAGGCTCCCATGGAGCAGTGCGAACCTGAGCTAGATGATGATGGAGAATCCTGGTTTCTTCATGGATGGCGCATCAAATTCACAAGGAAGCGGCGCCGGCCTCATTCTTGCCGAGCTGGGTGGAGAAAGGACGGAATGTGCCCTGCGGTTCCTATTCGAAGCCACCAACAACCAAGCCGAGTACGAGGCCCTGCTGGCTGGGTTAAGGCTAGCCCGAGAGTTGGGAGTAAGGCGTTAGAGCCTTTACCGACTCACAACTTGTCTCTGGATAAGTCCATGGGGAATATGAAGCGCGCGACCCCGTTATGGCGCAATATTTGGGCAAGGTTGGCTCCTAACTTCCCCACTGCCTTACTTCAGTATCAGTTACATTCCCCGGAGTGAAAATGCCAAGGCCGACATCCTTTTTCGTCTGGCCACCTCCACCGATGGCTTGGCGAGAGATGCTTATATTGAATATTTGGAAAGACCCAGCATAGAGGACAGTGAAGAAGTCCTCCCACTCACCCAAGAGCCCACATGGATGGACTCCTACGTCCGTTATCTCACTGACGGCACTCTCCCTGATGATCGCAACGAAGCTAGGCTGCTCAAGTGGAGAGCCTCCAAATTCATCCTCCTGGACGGGCGTCTATACAGAAGGTCATTCTCCTACCCCCTACTCAAGTGTGTAGGGCCCACTGATGCTGACTACATCCTCAGAGAGATTCACGAAGGCATATGTGGAAATCACCTGGGGGGCAGATCTTTAGCTCAAAAAGCCCTCCGCCAAGGATACTTCTGGCTCACGATGACGGAAGACGCAGCTAGATTGGTTCAGAAGTGCGATGGTTACCAGCGCCACGCACACATCCAACATCAACCGTCTGCCCCAATGAGTCCGCTCTCGGCCCCATGGCCTTTCGCCCAGTGGGGAATGGACATTCTCGGGCCATTCCCCCCAGCTTCAGGGCAGCGGAGATTTTTGCTAGTCGCCATCGATTACTTCACCAAGTGGGTTGAGGTTGAGGCACTGGCCAAGATCACCGAAAGCAAAGTCAAAGCCTTCTTCTGGAAGTCGATCATATGTCGTTTCGGCCTGCCCCACACCCTCGTCACGGACAATGGCCGCCAATTCAACAATGAAGCATTCAAAGTCTTTTGTGGCGAGCTAGGCATTCATCACCGATTCACTTCTATTGGCCATCCTCAAACCAACGGAGAAGCCGAAGCCATGAATCGCACCATCCTTAGAGGACTCAGAACCCGGCTAGACGGGTCCAAAGGTCAATGGGTGGAGGAGCTCCCCAGTGTGATCTGGGCCTACCACATGACCCCTAGAGCCCCGACGGGCGAGACTCCTTTCAGTCTTGCCTTCGGATCTGAAGCCGTCATCCCCGTCGAGATCGGTCTACCCAGCCCACGTGTGGAGTCCTTCAACGAGGAAAACAACTCTGCACTGATACGGGCTAACCTGGACTTCATAGATGAGGTGCACGATCGAGCAAGGCTGCGCATGGCGACCTTCCGTCAGCGAGCGGCCAAGTACTACAACGCTCGAGTTCGTCCCAAGGTTTTCCGTCGGAGACTTGGTTTTGAGAAAAGCTGAGGTTTCAAAGCCTACGGAGGGGGGCAAGCTATCCCCCAACTGGGAGGGTCCTTACCGTGTCACCGAAACACTTCACAGGGGGGCATACAAATTAGAGGAACTCGACGGGAAACCCATTCCACGTACCTGGAATGCGGATAACCTCCGCCAATATTATCAATGATGTATTCCCCTGGAGCGCGAAGTAATAAAGGAGGCCCTTTCTGACACAGCAGCCTATTCTCCCTTGCATCCGAGGGCCAAGTCTCTCAAAAGGAGCTCACCGGCATTGCGGCTAATGGGACACCACTCGGCCCCGGCACGGTGGTGCCCCCGAGTCGGTTAAGACCCTAACAGCTCCGTACCCGGCTGAGTCGCCCTTCAGGTGGCACACAAACCCCTGAAGTGGTTCAAAAGGAGCTCACTGGCATCGCGGCTAACGGGACACCACTCGGCCCCGGCACGACGGTGCCCCGAGTCGGTTAAGACCCTAACAGCTCCATACCCGGCTGAGTCGCCCTTCAGGTGGCACACAAACCCCTGAAGTGGTTCAAAAGGAGCTCACTGGCATCATGGCTAATGGGACACCACTCGGCCCGGCACGGCGGTGCCCCCGAGTCGGTTAAGACCCTAACAGCTCCGTACCCGGCTGAGTCGCCCTTTAGGTGGCACACAAACCCCTGAAGTGGTTCAAAAGGAGCTCACTGGCATCACGGCTAACGGGACACCACTCGGCCCGGCACGGCGGTGCCCCCGAGTCGGTTAAGACCCTAACAGCTCCGTACCCGGCTGAGTCACCCTTCAGGTGGCACACAAACCCTGAAGTGGTTCAAAAGGAGCTCACTGGCATCGCGGCTAACGGGACACCACTCGGCCCCGGCATGGCGGTGCTCCCGAATCGGTTAAACCCTAATAGCTCTGTACCCGGCTGAGTCGCCCTTCAGGTGGCACAAACCTGAAGTAGTTCAAAAGGAGCTCACTGGCATCACGGCTAACGGGACACCACTCGGCCCCGGTACGGTGGTGCCCCGAGTCGGCTAAGACCCTAACAGCTCCGTACCCTGAGTTGCCCTTCAGGTGGCACACAAACCCTGAAGTGGTTCAAAAGGAGCTCACTGGCATCGTGGCTAATGGGACACCACTCGGCCCCGGCACGGTGGTGCCCCCGAGTCGGTTAAGACCCTAACAGCTTTGTACCTGGCTGAGTCGCCCTTCAGGTGGCACACAAACCCCTGAAGTGGTTCAAAAGGAGCTCACTGGCATCGTGGCTAACGGGACACCACTCAGCCCCGGCACGGCGGTGCCCCGGAGTCGATCAAGACCCTAACAGCCTCGTACCCGATTGAGTCGCCCTTCAGGTGGCTTACATACCACTGAAGTGGTTTGAGGCAACCATCGGCGCCACCCCCCTCAGCCCCGGGATAGTGGTATCTCTCCTAACAACTCGATGCAGCACGGTCGTGGCCTTTCCTAATCAGCCCTAACCGGTTCAGGCATTTTCAGCACCGAACAAGTCGACATAGACTTCCTTTGGTCAGCTTTGCTTGCCTTGGTGCCCTTACAACGGCTAAATCGGTTCTGACCATTTCTGGTCGGCCTCGACACCTCCAAAATTAATCCTGGAAGCAAGTCATCTGCCGATTTTTCCAAGCCTTCAGAAAGATTCATACACAGGCGAGCCTTCTTTCAAACAGCCTACAACGGCACTGGGCATTCATGTAGCCAGCTTACATCTCAACGATGTATTCAAGTGTTGGCCAAGTCCGAAATTGCAGTTCGGTCTCGGCACGGCCGACACACGCAACGCTCAAGGTTCAAAAGAACAGTTTGGAAGAAATAATATCCAGCTACAATGTCGCGGCATGTCTGATTTGGCACAGTAAGGCGTTTCTCTCAAAAGCGAGAGGCAAACAGATCAAGACACAAAGAGATTTTGAGTAAAGGACTTTCTCATTAACTATGGAAGAGAAGTACAAAAGTATGAAGCTTAGACAAAAAGTTTCTTCATTGATAGCCAAAGATAAGTACAAAATTGGGCCCAAGGTTAGTTACACAAGATAAAGAAAAAAGAAAATACAATTCAAGGCTCGACGGGGCCAGGCTTCCCCTCGTCCTTCTCCCCATCCGGCTCCTCATCGGGACCCCCGGCCCGGATGTCTTCAAGATCGGCGATGTCGACCTCGAGGGCCGCGCTACTCGGACTTTTCCCATCTCGAAGCCTTGAAGATAAGCATCAAGGCTGGCTTCGAGGACCTCCTGCCTGAACTCCGGTGAAGCCTTGAACTTGGAGACGGCCTGCCCAGCCTCGGCCTCGGCCCGCTGCACCTTGTTTTCAGCCTCCCAAGCCTTGGCCTCAGTTTTGCGGCACGGGCACTGGCCTCATCAGCACAGGCCACCGCACCGGCCTTCTCCAAAACAGCTTCCGCTGCCGCTTTCTCCGCGGCAGCGGCCTTCTCCCCGGTGGCCCAAGCCTCCTCCCCGGTGCTTTGGAGCCGCCTCGTAAGCTCCTCGATCTGCGCCGCGGCAGCCTTCGACCTTTCCAAAGCCAATTCCATTTTGGCCTCGGATGCAGCGGCCCAGCTCTCCATTTCCTAAAGGCGGCCGGCGTAGCCCTCCTCGCAGGCCGCGGTCTCCTGGCGAAGTCGAGCAAGGCTGTCGGCGTGCGCCATGCTCTCCTTCCGGTATTTATCGACCTGCGCCAGAGCCTTCACCAGCGTGCCGGAAGACTGGCCAGTGCCTCGCGAAGCCCAAGGGCGCCATTGGCCATCTGCGATAGGAGAAACGCGTTAGCTACAAAGAGAGAAGCATTGGGAAAAGAAAGAAGATCTGAAAGGTTACCTGGACAATGGAGACCAAAATCATGTCCATGAGTGCGGAGTGGCTCATCCCCCGCATCTCCTCTTCAAAATCGGCGGCCTGGACTCCCGATAAGAGACGGGAGGCTCGGGCGGCATCCGCCATTCTGCCGATGGTAGGGACCAAGCGCGTCTGTCCCTCCTGTGGACCCTCCGCCTGAGGATGGTCTGGGCGCCAAGCCGATTGGTGGGAGGAGCTCCTCGGCTCATCCCCCTGCTCTTCGGTCACCTCCGCCCCGTCTCGGGCCTCCCTGGCGATCCGCTCCCCCTCGCCGGCGAATGGGGGAGCGCTCTCCCTCCCTGGCTCTGCAGCAGCCGGGGGGCCAACAGCAACGGTGACCCGCCCCGCCTCGGGCATGTCGGCGGCGGTGGGGACTTCTTCATCCAAAACCACCACCGGTGTTTCGGCGGTGGCCGGGATCTCCCCCTCTTCAACTTCGGCCCCGGCTGGCCTTTGGGCCACTCTCACCACCGGCTTCCTCTCAGCCGGTTTCTCCACGGGCGCTGGGGCTGTGGGGGCTGTGGCCGGCCTGGCCGGCTCCCTTCTCCGGAGCTTCTTCGATGGCCTAGACGACTCTCTGGTCGCCGGCCTCTTCTGCCTTGCGAGAGCCTCGAACTCGTTGATGGAGAGCTTCATGGCTGCACAAGAAAAGATAATCGGCATTAACGGCGACATGCAGTAAGCAAAAAAATGGGACAAAGCAATTCAGGCTCACCGGTCATCGGGGCCAACTCGGCCTCTATCAGGTTCTCCTCGGACAGGAGTTCCTTATAGTCGGGGATCTGACAATTGGATAACAGGGTAAACATATCCTTATCTCTCTCCCTTATGGAGGAGTCATCGTTGGAGCCAGTATCGGGCTCCCTCCAAACAGATCTCACCCCCTCAACATGAGCAAAAAGGAACCTAGACTTCCACCTTCTAATTTTGGACGGGAGACCTAGGGAGAAGGCTCTACCCGGCCTGGCGGTAAAGGCCCACCAGGCCCCCTCACCTTGACGGCAGAGTTTGTAAAAGGCTCGGAACAGGGACAACTCTGGATGGGCCCCCTCAAAGTGGCAAAGGATAACGAAGGCGCAAATGATCCGAATCGAATTCGGAGTCAACTGTGCTGGCACTAATCTATACCTCTCTAAAAGGTTAAGAAAGAAAGGGTGAAAGGGAAGGCGCAGCCCGCACCGGAAGAACTCCTCATATAGAGCGACCCGACCTGGATGGTCAGAAATCACCCTATCTTTGGGCCCCGGTGCGGACAGGCCAATGAAATCAGGGACCGGAAACTTAGCCCTAATGGCCTCTACATCCTTAGGGGTCATGGTTGAGGCTACCCCCGACGGACCCGCTGGATCAGAGCTCACCGCCGGAGGAAGGGCCAGACGGTGAGAAGACAGGGGGACTGCCCTAATGGGAGAACCAGAGGTAGGCAGAGGTCCTAATGCCCTTGATGGGTCACGGATAACGATGCCGCCCAACGGTCGAGGCATTTGTCTACTAATCGCAGGGGCCTGGTTTTTGCTATCAGACTGGGAAGACTCCTCTACATGTCTCTTGCCCTCCCTAATGGCGCTACGGTCCATAGGAAAAGAGGGGGATAAGACTAACCTGGGAGTTGAAAAGGCTCAGGTCGTAGAAGAGGAACTCAAAGAAGAAGGAAGCAGAGAAAGCAATGGCAGCGTAAAGGTTTCCACATGCCCTTGGAAGGCTTTTATAGCCCCTATCTCCGGCTACCGCCGCCCGAGATCCTGCCACCTGGCGTGCGTCCATTGCGCTGCAGGCTGCCAGCCGAAATCTCGCCTGGGCCCGAGACGTGCTGCCTCGTTTCCCTAAGAGATGTGATCCCTGGCCAATCGTGGGGCATAGAAAATGGGGCAGCAATGATGTCCTTGCCTTTTCTCCACTACTCGATGAGCTTTTTCTCCGGAGCGTCCGGCGCCAACGTCAACCCCACCTAACGCATGATTATGGAAGGTCTTCGAATAGACACTGCCTCGAATCCAAGCGACAACTCATCAGCCCATTTAAAGCGCACCAAAAGAAGCAATCATTCCTTTTGAATGTTTGCGCCCTTTCGCCCAAAGGGCAGCAGGCGCATGGTCTTAGCGCTCAGGGGCGGGGGGCATCTGATGTGGCTGGTGTAGCCACGTGTAGCGCAGGGGCAATCTCGAGAAAACCAGAGTATTTTTGCGTCCCGGCCGGCCCCTCTCGGCCCCGGCGTCTCCGAGCCCGCCGAGTCGGCCCAGGCCATCCCTGGCCGGCCCCTCTCGGCCCCGGCGTCTCCAAGCCCGCCGAGTCGGCCCCGGCCATCCCTGGCCGGCCCTCTCGGCCCCGGCATCTCCAGGCCCGCCGAGTTGGCCCAAGCCATCCTGGCCGGCCCCTCTCCGCCTCGGCATCTCCGAGCCCGCCGAGTCGGCCCAGGCCATCCCTGGTCGGCCCCTCTCGGCCCTGGCATCTCCAAGCCCGCCGAGTCGGCCCCGGCCATCCCTAACCAGCCCCTCTCGGTCCCGGCGTCTCCGAGCCCGCCGAGCCAGCCCCGGCCATCCCTGGCCGGCCTCTCTCCGCCCCGGCGTCTCCAAGCCCGCCGAGTCGGCCCGGCCATCCCTAGCCGGCCCCTCTCGGCCACAGCGTCTCCGAGCCCGCCGAGTCGGCCCCGGCCATCCCTGGCCGGCCCCGGCGTCTCCAGGCCCGCCGAGTCGGCCCAAGCCATCCCTGGTCGGCCCCTCTCGGCCCCGGCGTCTCCGAGCCCGCCAAGTCGGTCATGGCCATCCCTGGCTGGCCCCTCTTGGCCATGGCGTCTCTAAGCCCGCCGAGTCGGCCCCGGCCATCCCTGGCCGGCCCCTCTCGGCCCCGGTGTCTCCGAGCCCGCCGAGTTGGCCCCGGCCATCCCTGGCCGGCCCCTCTCGGTCCCGGCGTCTCCGAGCCTCGGCCCAGGCGTCTCCAAGCCCGCCGAGTCGCCCCGGCCATCCCTGGCCGGCCCCTCTCGGCCCCGGCATCTTCAGGCCCGCCGAGTCGGCCCAAGCCATCCCTGGCCGGCCCCTCTCGGCCCCAGCGTCTCCGAGCCCGCTGAGTCGGCCCAGGCCATCCCTGGCCGGCCCCTATCGGCCTCGGCGTCTCCAAGCCCGCCGAGTCAGCCCCGGCCATCCCTGACCGGCCCCTCTTGGCCCCGGCGTCTCCAGGCCGTCGAGTCGGCCCAAGCCATCCCTGGCTGGCCCCTCTCGGCCCCGGTGTCTCCGAGCCCACCGAATCGTCCCAAGCCATCCCTGGCCTGCCCCTCTCAGCCCCGGCATCTCCAAGCCCGCCGAGTCGGCCCCGGCCATCCCTGGCCGGCCCCTCTCGGCCCCGGCGTCTCCGAGCCCGCCGAGTCGACCCAGGTCATCCTGGGCCAGCCTCGCCCTGGTTCTTCCTGGCCAGGGAGGTCAGCCCCGGCCACCCCTGGTCAACTAGGTTCAGCCTCGGATCCCCCAGGAAGGTCGAGATGTCCCAGTTCTGTCCAGATCGGCCCCAGCATGGCCCCAGCTATTCAAGAAGCTTCCTCTCTGACTCGCGCCGCCTGACAACGCCAGATCCACCTACCCACTGGCCATGTTGTTTATGGGACTAGACCCAACAACTCAGCAGCCCCACTGATTGATGGACTTAACCCACCAACCGCCGTTTTCCCTCTCCGATGGGACAGAACCCACCAACCAGCCCAGATCCACACAACTTCAAGAACCTGCAGACATTCCTTCCTCACGGAATCCCACGTGATCAGGTCAATCCCTATAAAAAGGTGAATCCACTCTCTAAACAGGTATGTGCGATAATCCCCAAAATCGCTGTCTTAGCATTCAGAAAGGGATCCCTTCTCTCTGAGATCTCCTTTTCCATACCAAAAAGGGCTCACTCGAGCCTCTCTTCAGCTGTGACCTCAGTTGCTAACTTGGGCGTCGGAGGGTCTCACTGGAGAATCCTCTTCGGTCTTGGGACTTCTTTGCAGGCAACCTAGTGAAGCAAAGGTTCGAAAAGTACTTCGTTCCCGATGTTCAGGATCGGTGATTGGGCGACATCAGTTTGCTTTTTATTTAATTGTAAGAAAAAAGAGAACTAAAAAAAAAACTTTTATAACTGGTTCGTATCGGGAAGAAAAATGAGAACATTTGATAAGAAAAGAAAGCTTGACAGCGAGTACCTGGCAGTGATACTGATGCATGCCAGCATCTTGGCATTGAGAGACTACGAAATCCAACGAGAGAACTTTTGACAGTGAAATCCACTTTGGATTGCCGTGAGGAGCTGTAAGGCCTTCGACGTGGACCCTGGCTTCGATTTAATTTGCCTCTTTGCTACACGACAGCCCACTAAATTCTTTTCGCGTCTCTCTCTCTCTCTTTCGATTCAAATGGAGATTTTTTTTCTATGAAATAAGTCTAAAATCATAAAAAATATTTAAAAATCATAGAAAAAGATATTTATTTTATTTTAAATTATTTAATATTTTAAAATTATATTTTCATTTTAATTTTTTTTAACTATTTTACATATTTTATAATAAAAATAGTTTAATCTGATGATGGTGCTATCAAGGTTTAGAAGGGCTAACTTGTATTGGACTTGATGTGGGTTCAAGGATTGAGATTAAATCAAGTCATGGATGTATATGGGCTTGCGGATTAGTTTAAGCTTATTAGGTTAGTCGATAAGAGTTTATGTTGAGTCTGGTTCACTTTATGGATGTATTTAAACTCTAATTTCTAGGGTTTAAATGTGATAGAGAACACATTCTTTATCCTAATTCTTCTCTCATTATAGGGCAGTAGCCCTATCTTCTCTTCCGCCCTATCTTCTCTTCATCTCCTCTCCCTTACTATTGATTTTCTCTCGGCATCACGTTAAAGACTTCGTGAACCATGACCAAAGCTTCCGTTGGAGAACGAGGAAGGGCTCCGTGGTCTGGCAAAGGAAAGACGTTCATGGACGCTCACGGATGCGTGATTCCGTGGCTTCCTTCGGTGGGAAAAGTAGATTCCGTGGCCCACTCGTTCTCAAGCTCATGAGAAAAGAACTCGTGAAGGCTTCCGTACGTAGAAGAAATCCACGTACTTTTATGGAAAACACACGAACGTGCAAGAATTCTACATGAGAGGACTTGGAGGGGAGAGCCAAGAAAGCCAAAGAGGCCGATCAACAGGCTTTGGAGTTTGGAGACTTTGGAGAGAACCAGGTGAAGACGCACAGAGACGCGCGGTGGGTTCCGAACGGTGAGCAAGGGAGCATTCCAGCGGTACAAAGGAAAAGGATTAAATAAATCCTAGAATAGAATCTTTGAATCAGGATTTATTGGATTAAAAATCCTTTGGAAGTAAAAAGGATGGTAACTAATCTAATCGTTGGTAAAAGAATAAATTTTTAATTTTTGTTCAACAAGGAATTTCACTGCTATCTCTAAACCCCCAACAAATTGTCAATCAAGTTTCAACTACTCTGTAATCATTACAAGATTGGATAAATGCTGAAAAGGATTTCAGAGCACACCAGTAGAAAAAAGGCTGGCCACACCATACCTCGCAATATAATGTAGGTTAGATGTCTTGGATCAATCTACAACGCCAAAAGGAAAGAAAACGATAAATATAACTGCATTTCATATCTTCGATTTGAAATTGCATGTTTAGCATAATGGAAGAAAAATATTTATGATCTAACAAAAAAATAGCAAAAAAAATCATAGATTAAGGAAATAATGTGTATCCTAAATCAATAGGATAGACTTATTGAAGATTAAAAAGGAACAAGTAAAAATCATTATCAAATATATGGATGAAAACATTCCCTGTTTAAGACGCGGCCCAAAAAAGTTTCCAGTCTAATTTAGCTTAAATATTTTCTGATATGGAAAACAAAAAACAAAAACGGAACCTCACCTGGCCTAAGGGTTCCATACCATATATATAGGAGAAGCATTCGGCCGCGGGGGTTGTGCTGTATTATATCGCTTTCATGGGATAAAAGGATGGAAGCAGGGGTATATCATAGCGGGGGCTCGGTAAATATAATATCATTGGATCTGAATTTTTTTTGGCGAGTGTTTTCTCTGTATTTAAATCCTCAAGGAGAAGGGAGATCGATCTCCGCGTTTGGGAAAGAAGAGTTTCGATTTTTTGTTGAATTTGTTTAATTGCTGGAATTTCGTTAGTTTTATAGGATATTTCTTGATCCTAAATTAATTTGGATAGACTCTATTCTGGATTAGTTAT
Source organism: Calamus simplicifolius (assembly GCA_900491605.1). Classification (NCBI taxonomy): domain Eukaryota; kingdom Viridiplantae; phylum Streptophyta; class Magnoliopsida; order Arecales; family Arecaceae; genus Calamus; species Calamus simplicifolius. Next base: position 4,865 of record UESW01000587.1, on the reverse strand, counting down.
TTAATACCTAAAAGTAGTCCCATATCGGATAGATAAAAATAAACTATAGGCTTATAACTTAGAGTTATTTATTACCAAACGGGTTTCTTATGAGAGTTGGCCGGAGGCTTCAAAACTCATGAGGAAGTTTTGCCTCCCGTTTTTGGGCAGCCGTAGAACTCAGAAAAAATTGAAAAAACCCGTTGAGCCATCCGATTTTTTATTTAAATTATATTTATTTTATTATTAAATTAAAATTTAATTATAATATTATCGGGTCCGATCAAATCGGTTCATCCGATCGAACCGATTGACTTATCCGACCAAACTGTTCATCCGATCGAACCGATTGACTCGCAACCCAAATGTTAAGTCGGTTCGTTGTCCGGTCTAATTTTCAAAACATTGGTTGGGGCAGAGCCAAAAAAACCGTTGTTGACAGGGTAGAGCCGAAAAACCGTTGTTGACCTTGGGGAGCTCTTCGGCCTGGGAGGTAAAGTCGAGAGGTATTGACTATTATTCCTTGTGATGACACTGACCCACCTCTATATGAGAGCAAACTTCATATAAGCCCATTGATAAGAGCATTGCTATGGAAAAAAAAAATGCTAAGTAAAAAAAATCAATTCGTTTAAGCCTACATGCTTAAAAAATATATTTTGAACATCCTATAAGTAGATTAATTGATAACAATGATGTTAAAGTTTTTCTGGCAATTATAGAACAAAGATATTAAGTACCTAATAAATCTGACATTAAAAATTTTATAAGTTTATGGTTAATCATGCCCTCAATTCTTTATTTGTTATTTTAACTAGATCAAAGTTTGAGAGTTGATAATAATATTGAAGCTAAGGTTTGATTCATAGAGATTACTAGTTTAATTTTAAAGTTTAGTTTTCATCTTGTTTCATATTATCCGGAAATATACTTTCAGTTTTTTGTTGGATAATAAGGATATTATTTTAATATTAGAGATAGAAAATTGATTTGGTTTTAATTTATAAATGGTTGAGAAAACCCTTTTATTTAATGGTCTGTAGAAATTATCGCAACTTTCAATATCAAATATCCACTTGCTTTAATATAGAAAAATTGATATAAAAAAGGCCCCTAATTAAAGAAAAGCCTTTTAAATGTTGTGGCATAATAGTTCATGTCACACTTCTAGAGAGAGCATTGAAGATTTATAAATGATGATATTTTACTCTCTCCTTTTTTTAGGTTAAAGACTTATGTCGATTGTTTTAGGGATAAGTCAACTAAATTTTTGAATAAGGGTGTGACTTATAGTATTTATCTTCTTAGGATCATCTATGTTGATATTAATGGACCTCTATTGCCTACTTTATATGGTAATAAATATTTATCGATGACTTCTTTCCTTACAAATATCTCTATCAAATCAAAGAGAAATATAAAGCTCTTGAAAATTAAAGATCTTTCAAATTGATATCTAGAAATAATTAGAGAAAATCATCAAAGATTGAGGTCTCATCATTATAGTGAGTATATGGCAATATGATCATAGGAAAGATCTTTATTCTATTTTAAATTATTTAATATTTTAAAATTATATTTTTATTTTTATTTTTTTACTTTTTGCATTTTTATTTAAATAGAAATATAATTTATTTATTTTATATTTTTAAATATTAAAATATATCAATAAAAATAATATGATTCTTTACATTCAATATCCATTACATATACAAAATTTTAGTAATAAAAGATAAATATTAAAATAACTATAATGAAAGTCAGAATCCATATCAATTACAATATTCATAATTAACATAGAATATACTAATGAAGGTGGATATTTAATGCATTGTTTCCGACCTTGAGCATTCCTTAAGATCCACATCTCTGCCATCGCTAATATCCAGCCTGCATAGTTAATGTCATTAGGTTCAATCCTTCCAGAAACAGAGAATAAGCATAAATTGAGGTTGATTCTGGATCAGATCACTTGATTTCTTACAAAAAAAATAAAAATAAAGTTATGTTAAAAAAAGGTATAAGTCAATTATACATTATATGAATAAAAATAAAATTTAGTTACTACAACCATGACCATACATATAGCATGTCCAATGAAATAAAAATCACGTCAAATTAATCACCAAATGAAATCCATAGCGTATCATAATTTGATCAAAAAACAATATCATAGACCATAAAAAAATGCAAATGCCCAATTATATTTAATTATCATGATTCCTCTTTAAGAAAATAATTTAAATTAATTCATTTTGAGTACAGAAATGAATCTTTCCAAGTCAAATCATAGCCTGTATGCGGTAACTGAAATGCAATCACCCCACCCAAAAGGAATAAATAAATAAATAAAAATGCACACAAAGTAGAGGGTTCTATCGAGTACTTTGTGATACCAATTTTAAGATGACATTCATAGACCATTTAGGATAATATTTTTTTTCCATCATCGGGCCCTAAATATAATGCATGTCCATATAAAAGCTCGCTTCAATGCCATCGACTTGTCTTGGAAAATCATGCAACATGATTTCATCTAAACATGACTGGATCAAAATGATGGCCAAAGTAAAGAAATTTTTCAGAGTAAGAAAAGAAAAGGAGAGAAGTCCCACTAGCTATGCTGTAGTTTAGGTAGTGTTTGAAATAGGGGATAAGAGGGGATATCCTCTAGATATCCCTTTTTATTCCCAAAGCCATAACTATAAGGGATAGCTGAGAATAAAATTAATCAAGGGATAATCCATGGTTAACCATAAGATATTCCCTCAATTTATTACCTAGAAAATGCAGGAATAGCTGGTTATCCCTCTAAATAAGAGTAAAAAAAAAAGTTATCCTATGGATTTACCTTTTTGCATTTGATATGATCAATGGGATAGCTAAGGGATATCCCTAGGGATAGCCAGGGGACAAACTCTATCATATACACTTATCCATGGATCATATTTTTCTATCAAACACTACCTTAATGTATTCATGTTTTTCCTTGCTTTTATACTTATAGATAAGTTTTAAATGAAATTTGGTGCAACAAGAAATGAATGTTATACTATTCTAGCAGCATCATGATTTTCAGGAATCATTCTCAAACTTCTGTCAAAAAAATGGCAACACACATTGACCTACCAATTTGTTTTCGACTACTCTGTGATCATTACAAGATTTGGAAAACGCTGAGAAGGGTTTCAGAGCTCACCGGTAGAAAAAAGGCTGGCCAGCATCGCTTTCACACCATACCTACCTCGCAATATAAGTGTAGGTTAGATGTCTTGGATCAATCTACAACGCCAAAAGGAAAGAAAACGATAAATAAACTGCATTTCATATCTTCGATTTGAAATTGCATGTTTAGCGTTATGGAATTAATCAGAGAAGAAAAATATTTATGACCTAACAAAAAAAGTAGCAAAAAAAAAAATCACAGATTAAGGAAAATAATGTGTATTCTAAATCAATAGGATAGACTTCTTGAAAATTAAAAGGAACAAGTAAAAATCATTATCGAATATATGGATGAAAACATTCCCCGTCTAAGACGCGGCCCAAAAAAGTTTCCAGCCTCCTTTTATACGCGTAGTTTACCATAGTGAGCTTAATATTTTCTGATATGGAAAACAAAAATAAAAACGGAACCACACTTGGCCGAGGGCTCCACAGGAGAGAAGCTGGCATGTTCTGCTCTCGAAGATTGCGGAGAATATCCTCTTTCGATTTTTTTTTTTTTTTTCGAAATGCATCAACGATTCTCTTTCCTTAATAGTTCGTATTAGATCTGATTTTCTTTTTTTTGGCGATTGTTTCTCTATATATAAATACTCGAAGAGAAAGGAGATCGATCTCCGCGTTTGGGAAGGAAAAAGATTCGATTTTTTTATTTTGTTGTGTTGAATTGCTTAATTGCTGAAATTTTGTTGGTTTTATAGGATATTTCTTGATCCTAAATTAATTTGGATGGACTTTATTCTGGATTAGGTTTTTAATACGTAAAAATAGTATAGATAAAAAATAAATTATATGCTTATAACTTATTTATTACCACCGGCTTCCTTATGAGTTGGGGGCAAAACTCGTGGGAAAGTTCCCCCGTTGTGGGCTGCCGTGGTGGGGTTGGGGCGGGCCGGAAAAAACGTTGTTGACCTCAAGAGGTTTTGATTTGGACCCCATTTCTAGCCTTACTTATGGAAACACTTTGTACCGCTTCCGGTGCAGCAAGCCTACGTGGGCTTGCACCGCTCGCTCCTTCCTATTGATCCACATGGATCCCATGTGGCCTGACATGATGGGACAGAATAGCAGGGAGATAATGTTACTTTTTAATCGTACATCCATTAAAAGTCGTTCAGCCTTTTCACCATTGGTGTGAAGACGAAATGCCCTTTTCCTCCAGCCTACTTCAACCCGCCATCTTATTTGGATTTTTTGCTGATAAAAATCGTAAGGTTCTGGCCTGAAAGAAGAGTATCCGAAGGAGTGGCCAAGCTCTGCCAGACGACATCCTAGTTCAAAACTTTAAGACAAAGCATCAGTTTTAAAACCCACGACATCCTATTGGAAACCCACGACACCCTGGTCATAACCCACGACACCCTGGTTCAAAACTTAAGACAAGCATCAGTTCAAACCCACGATACCCTAGTTGGAAACCCACGACACCCTAGTTCATAACCCATGACACCCTAGTTCAAAACCTTAAGACAAAGCATCAGTTCAAACCCACGACACCCTAGTTGGAAACCCACGATACCCTAGTTCTAACCACGACACCCTAGTTCAAAACCTTAAGACAAAGCATCAGTTTAAACCTACGACACCCTAGTTGGAAACCCATGACACCCTAGTTCATAACCTTAAGACAAAGCATCAGTTCAAACCCCGACACCCTA
>UESW01000586.1:0-29193 GCA_900491605.1 Calamus simplicifolius | reverse complement strand
AGGGGGGTGAATTGGGTTCTTTAAAAATTTAGCCTCTTGAAAAATTGTTTGCTTAAGATGAATGAAAATAAATGCAATGTAAATATAAAGTACAGCGAATAAAACAGAGATAGAGATAGAGACAATGGAAGCACGGCAAACACAAAGATTTTATAGTGGTTCGGTGTATCCAACACCTACGTCCACTCCCAAGATCCTACTTGGGTCCACACTATAATCCTCGATTACAGCCGAGTTGTTTTACAAGTTCACAACTCAAACTTGTTGTTTTACCCGGGATCACAACGAACCCAGCCGGTTTTTCGGGCTCACCAGCACACAACCCAAACTCAAGCAAAACTAGCTTGACCCGAGGTTAACAACCTCCACTAGTTCAATCCCCTTTGATTGAACTAGGCACAAACAAGAATAAGAATGTTTTACAAATTTTCACAGCTCCTTAATGAGCAAATATTCAAAGAAAAGTAAATAGGTTTAGAAAAGCCTGGTTTGAAGTTGTTTGGCTTTGAGCTTTTCTTCTTTTCTTCTTTTCCTCTTCTCCTTGCTGGGTTGAATCAAGCCTCAGCTCCGATTCCTCACAGTAGATGCAGTTGAGAAGATTGAAAAGTTGGTCTCTTTCTTCTAGTTGAGAATCCTCCGATTTTTCTATTTGAACGGCTTGGATTCTTCTTTGAGCTTTGTGGAGTGGAAGGTTTTGAATTTGAAAACTCCTCTCTTGGATATAAGGCTCTAGACTTTCGGATTTTGATTTTTGATTTTTTCTATCCGTTTCTCTTTCTCTTTTTCAAACGGTTGTTTTTCCCCTTTTTATAGATTTTCTTTGATTCATTTTTGGGTGGAAATCTAGCCGTTGGAGTGTACCTGGAAGGATTTTCCATTCATAAAAAATAGCCGTTAGATGTCAGAAATCAAAAATATTACCGTTAGAGCTGATCTGGCATTTTTGATTTTTCGTCCAGGTGGGTTGGAGTCGGCTCCAGCTTTTCAGGTGTCGGCTCCGAATCGTTTTTCCATAAATAGTAAAATCTGAGTTCGTCGTGGAGTCGGCTCCGCAAAAGTAAGTGTCGGCTCGCCGTCGTCAGGTGTCGGCTCCCGAATACTGTAGGTGTCGGCTCCAGGATGCTCAAAAATCAACGTTCTGTCCCTGCATCGGAGTCGGCTCCAGACACAGTAAGTGTCGACTCCGAAACCTTAGGTGTCGGCTCCGAAACTCTAGGTGTCGGCTCCAGGTTGTATCAAAAATCAGATTAAAATTGAATTGGCCATGGGGTCGGCTCCAGACTTTCTAGGTGTCGACTCCAAGCTCTGAAACTTTGAAATCTCTGATTTGTATTTGATTCAAAATTCATTTCTTAATTCCTTTAAATTGATCAAATAAATTTAAGTCCTGAAACACTTATAAAATCCATTAGTAATCAAATAAATATACTCAATTCCTTTATTAATCATCAAAATCAATGAATGGATCAACAATCTCCCCCTTTTTGATGATTATAAAAACATTGAGTATATGCATAGAATTCTTAAATTAAAGAGAATATCAAGGAAGTGATCTTTACGAGTAAGCTCCCCCTGAATAAGGTAGCTTCTCTTATGAAGTTCAAATTCAAATTATTCTTCCTCTTACTTTACACATTTGGTACTTAAGATTTCTTTGTGCAGACAATTCAATTTGATTATTAATCCATATCAATAACTCAATATCATATTAATCAATTAACATTCTCCCCTTTAATGCAATTAACAACTATAATTCTTTCCATATAATTTTCTCCCTCTTAATGCATATACAATCCTAATTCTCTCCCCCTTTTTTGTAATCAACAAAAAGGTAAAGAATATTTTACTGCATCAAAGATAATTGCATCAAAAAGATAATCAAAAGTCAAATATTACAAAAAACTTTTCATTCATTAACATAAGCTTCACTACATCAACATATTGTCAAGTATTACATAATTCTCTCCCTCTTTAAACTTCATTATATTAACTTCATTACATCAAAATGTAAACAACATTTCAACAAGATTGAACATACACTACATCAAAAGTTCTTTCTAACTATTCTTGTTAAATGGTCTACTATATTTTTCATTCCATCACATTGAAGTCTAACATAATCTTTTAGTCTCTCATCCACAAATGTGCAAGCTGTTGTGATTTTGTCTTGAAGTTCGGCGTTGCACTTTGAATAAGTTTCACCATCTCCACAAATCTCTTTAAGCTCTTCAAAGATGTTCTTCAAATCACCATTTAAAGATTCTGCGGAGGAGTTGAGAGTTGATTCAATCTTTGCAATCCGATCATCAAGGGAGTAAAGTGATTCTTTTAAATTCATAAATTTACTGTCAAACTCATCCTTCTGAGCTGCAAACAAACTTTTTAATTGCTCCATTTGAAGGTCTGAGAATCCAGTCGAAGAAGTGGATGGTTGATCATAAACTTGTGCAGGTGCAGGAGCAGGAACAGGAGCAGAAATGGGACTCCTAGGCTGTGGAGAAGGAACCCTAAATGATGGTCCAGCCTCGCAAGGCTCAGAAACTCTCGGCATAGGGGCTCTTTCATCTAGGTGTCCTTTCCTATCCCATTGACCATTCACCTTGACAAAACCCATCCGATGCAATGTAGCTAAGCTATAGTAATCTGTGTGCCTTAGGTTCTTGGAAAGTTCATTCTCTTGAATTATAACCCCTTGGCTCTTGAATACCATAGTTAGTACCATTCCATACGGTAGGGATGATCTCCTTTTCCCTCCAGCTTCTGCCATATAAAAAATCATCATTGCTGCCAGATTGATCGGCTGCCCAGTTAGAACACTGTCCATAACCACAATGTCTCGCTCCGAGACATACTCAAACCGACCAGTTTTTGGAAACAAGATCCTACTGCATATATTGTGTAATAATCTCAATTCTAGGGGTAGTTGATTGGCTCTAATTTCTTCAAACTCTGTTACATCCCTTCCTAACATCCTTGAAAGGGCTGCTGACCTATCACTATGCATGTCAGCTGCTAAACCAGTGATCGGGATGCTGAGGAGGTTTCCGAGCTTTTGAAAGGTGAGATGAATCCTTTTCCCTTTAACATTGCTTACTAAACCTCCATCCCCTCTAGCCAAATTGAAATAGAATTCTTTTACTAGGGCTGGATAGGTAGGAACATCAAGAGAACACAGCTTATCCCAGCCCATTTCCTTCAATTGTCTCCCGATTGAAAAACCTTCGGATTCAAATAGGTCAAAATCGATTTTTCTACCCATTGTGATGACTCTATCAGCTAGGGTATCTACCTTTGTGGAAGATGTGTTGGGGTTGTCAGAATCTGTGGACGAATCGCTGCTTGGAGTCGGCTCACGAACGGGACGACGTGCGGACCGCTTTCCCGTAGTTACCGGCGCTCCAACCACTGATTCTCTCCTTTTGGGTGCCATTTGATCTTTGGAAAGGTTCGATTTGGATGGAATTAGAGATGGGGAAGTTTTGGAAATTTTGGAAGAGTTTGGTTAGGATTTGAGAAAGTGATGAAGTGACGAGGTGTCGACTCTGCCCTAATAAATCAACTTTTGATTCCCAGGTGTCGACTCCCGCAAAGTCGGGTGTCGACTCCAAATCGCTAACACAGTCAGCGCTCGAACTGGAGTCGGCTCCGAATTCACAGGTGTCGGCTCCAAGGTCAGGGACCGAGAGCGACACAGTCAGAGGTGTCGACTCCTCATTCTGAGGTGTCGACTCCAAGACAAATTCAGCAAAAATATATGAAATTCAAATGACTGAAACTCGTCAAAATAAATTTTATAAAATTTTGATAAAATTTTGGAGTATTAAGGATCAAATAGCTCAAATGACTAGATAATTTGTCCTTAAAATAGTGAAGGGAATATCAAGAAATTGATAGAAATTTAGATTCTCATTCCTTAATGTATCAAAATCAATCCATAGGGTCACATATCCCTAATTCACCTCTAAGATAACAAAATCTCTCTTCACTCAAAGGTTTTGTAAATATGTCAGCTAATTGTTCTTCTGTATTAACATATCAAGACAAATTTCATTATTAGCTACATGTTCTCTTATAAAATGATATCTAATTTCTATGTGTTTTGTTCTTGAATGTTGAATTGGATTTTTAGTTAGATTTATTGCACTAGTGTTATCACATCTTATGGGTGTTTTATCAAGGGTTATACCATAGTCTTCAAGTTGTCGCTTAATCCATAGGATTTGCGCACAGCAACTTCCAGCTGCTACATATTCAGCTTCAGTAGTTGATAATGCAACTGAATTTTGCTTTTTGCTAAACCATGTGATTAAGTTACATCCTAAGAATTGGCATGCACCACTTGTGCTTTTTCTATCCAATTTACATCCAGCATAATCAGAATCTGAATATGCAATTAGGTTTAATGTTGAGTCTCTAGAATACCATAAACCTACATTTTTAGTTCCACTTAAATATCTTAAAATTCTTTTAACAGCTATTAAATGTGATTCTTTAGGTTCAGATTGAAATCTAGCACATAAACATACTGCAAACATAATATCTGGTCTACTTGCTGTTAAATAAAGAAGGGATCCGATCATACCTCGATAATACTTTTGATCAACCTTTCTTACCTTCTTCATCTTTGTCCAGCTTGCATGAAGGACTCATTGGTGTTCCAAGGGGTTTCATTGTTTCCATACCAAATTTTTGAGTAGTTCTCTTGTGTATTTGGTTTGGTTGATAAAGATTCCCTCTTTGCTTTGTTTGATTTGGAGTCCAAGGAAGAAGTTGAGTTCTCCCATCATGCTCATCTCGAATTCTCCCTGCATTAACTTTGCAAATTCTTGACAAAGAAATTGTTAGTAGCACCAAAAATAATGTCATCAACATATATTTGTACTACTAAGTAAATCTTTTCTTTTCTTTTCAAAAATAGTGTTTTATCAACATTTCCTCTTACAAAATCATTTTCAATTAGAAATTTACTTAACCTATCATACCAAGCTCTAGGTGCTTGTTTCAAACCATATAAAGCTTTGTGCAATTTAAAAACGTGATTTGAAAATTCGTGATCTTCAAAACCTGGTGGTTGTTCAACAAAAACTTCTTCATTTATAAATCCATTTAAAAATGCGCTTTTAACATCCATTTGAAATAAATTGATATGCATATGACATGCAAATGCAAGTAATAATCTAATGGCTTCTAAGTCTAGCTACAGGTGCAAAGGTTTCATCAAAATCAATACCTTCTTCTTGATTATATCCTTTAGCAACAATCTAGCTTTGTTTCTAATTACTATGCCATTTTCATCTAATTTATTTCTAAATACCCATTTTGATCCTATTACAGAATGATTTTAGGTCTTTCCACTAATGTCCAAACATTATTTCTAGTAAATTGATTTAATTCTTCTTGCATGGCTAACATCCAATTATTATCTTTTTCAGCTTCTTCAATAGTTTTAGGTTCAATTTGAGATACAAATGCAAGATGATTACTAATATTTCTCATTGATGATCTAGTTCTTATTCCTTGAGATGGATCACCTATAATCAATTCCTTGGATGACTATAGGCATATCTCCAATCTCTTGGAAGATCTATATCATTATGATTTCCATAACATCATCAACCTTATGTGAATCATTATCTTTAGCTTCTTGTTCATGATCAGAAGATACTTCAATATTAAGTTTTTCAAGTCTTTTCAATTATGTTTGTATCTTCCTCATCATCAATCTTTTCAGAACTTGATGCTAAAGATTCATCAAAACTACATGAATAGATTCTTCTACTATTAAGTTTTCTTGTTAAATACTCTATAAGCTTTACTAGATGTTGAATATCCTAAGAATATTCCTTCATCAGATTTAGCATCAAATTTTCCTAAGGTTATTTTACCATTATTATGAATGAAACATTTACATCCAAATGCATGAAATAACTTATGTTTGGTTTTCTTTATTCCATAGTTCATAAGGTGTTTTCTTAATGATTGGCCTATTAAAGCTCTATTAAGGATGTAGCATGCCGTGTTTATAGCTTCTGCCCAAAAGTATTTTGGTAAGTTGCTTTCACATAGCATGGTACGGGCCATGTCTTCTAGGGTTCTATTTTTCTTTCAACTACACCATTTTGTTGCGGTGTTCTAGGTGCAGAAAAATTATGATGGATTCCATTTTCTATGCAAAAATTTTCAAATAAATGATTTTCAAATTCTGTGCCATGATCACTTCTTAGAGACACTATGGTGTGTTTTTCTCATTTGTGACCTTCTTGAAGAATTTCAAAAATAGTGGAAAGGTCTCATCCTTATGAGCTAAAAACAATACCCAAGTGTATCTAGAGTAATCATCTACAATCACAAGACCATATTTCTTTCCTCCTAGACTTGTGGTTCTAGTAGGTCCAAAAAGATCCATGTGAAGTAGTTCAAGTGGCCTAGAAGTGGAAACAATATTTTTAGTTTTGAAAGAATTTCTAGTTTGTTTTCCAAATTGACATGCATCACAAATTTTATTATTTTCAAAATCTAATTGTGGAAGTCCTTTTACTAAATCCATTCTAATTAGTTTTGAAATAAGGTGTGTGCTTGCATGACCTAATCTACGATGCCACAACCAACCAATCTCATTTATATTAGCATTATTAGCAACTAGGCAATGATTACTAGTAGACAAATTGTCTAAATCAATCAGGTATACATTGCCATTTCTATTTCCAATAAAAACAATGCTATTATCAATGGGATTAGAAACTGTGCATATAGAAGATTCAAATGATACTTTAAAACCTTTATCACATAATTGACTAATGCTAATTAAATTATGTTTCAAACCATTAACATATAAGACATTTTCAATATATGTGGAGGGAGTTATTTGAATGTTACCAAACCCCAAGATTTGGCCTTTGCCATTGTCGCCAAATGTAACTACTCCTCCTCTTTTGCTTTCAAGGGTGATGAATTGATCCTTGTCACCCGTCATGTGCCTTGAGCAGCCGCTATCGAGATACCACTTTCTCTTTGATCTTTTGGCCGCAAGACACTCCTGCAAAAATAATTAAGTCTTATATTTAGGTACCCAAGCTTTCTTGGGTCCTTCATGGTTAGTAGCATAAACAATTGTTCCTTTAGGAACCCAAATTTTCTTTCCTTTACTATTTATCTTCTTATCTATTTTCTTAAAATTGCATTCAAAAACTTTGTGTCCCTTCTTGTTACAGTAATGACATGTAACATTATCATTGTTTTGTTCATTTCTAAAAAAGTTTTTGACAAATTTTTGTTTCAAATTAGGTCTATATCCTAAACCAGCCTTATCATATATAGCTCTTTGATTACTTAACAATAAATTAAGTTTTTCTGAACTATAAGTGAATTTGTCAACAATACTTTTATATTTATCAACTTCCTTCTTTAGTTTATCATTTTCATTGGAAATTGATTCTTTTTCTTTAGTCAAATTGCCTTTTTCAGATTTCAGCACTTTAGTTTCATTATTAAGATTTTCTTTTTCTTCAATCAAAGTAAATTTTCATTTTTCAAAAACTTATATTTCTTTTTCAAAATTTTGAAATCACCAACAAGTTCATTAAAAGCATCAAATAATTCATCAAAAGCAAATTCATCGCAAGGATTTTCAGAACTTACCTCATCCTCTTCGTTTGCCATAAAGCAAATGTTAGCAACCTCCTTTTGTTCTTCCTCCGATGAGGATTCATCGCTGTCGCTCCAAGTTGCAACATAGGCTTTCTTTTTCTTCTTGAAAGTCTTTTTCAGTTGAGGACAATCATATCTGTAATGCCCCGGTTTCTTACATTCATAGCAAATCAAGGGGTCTTTCTCTTTATCCTTGTCCTTGTCTTTTTCTTTCTCTCCTTCCATCTTAGTTCCAAATTTCTTCTTGTGGAAGGGTCTCTTTCTCCTCATGAATTTTTTGAACTTTCTTGCTAGAAGAGCTGTCTCATCATCATCTTCTTCACTATCATTGCAGCTCTCCTCATTTTCAGCAGCCTTAAGAGCTATGGTCTTTTTCTTTTTCACATCTTCTTCTATGTGCTGCTTCATGGTCAATTCATGGGTCATTAGGGATCCTAGAAGCTCCTCTAAGGGTAAGGTGTTGAGGTCCTTTGCTTCTTGGATTGCTGTCACCTTCGCTTCCCACGTTCTTGGAAGTGACCTGAGAATTTTTCGGACAAGTTCAGAGTTAGAATATGTTTTGCCTAAACTTTTCAACCCATTTACAATATCAGTAAATCTAGTATACATGCTAGCTATATTTTCAGTTTGTTCCATGCAAAATAACTCATATTTATGAACAAGAATGTTTATTTTGGATTCTTTTACTTGGTTAGTACCCTCATGGGTAACCTCTAATCTATCCCAAATCTCCTTTGCGGAATTACAAGTGGAGATTCTATTAAATTCATTAGCATCTAAAGAGCAATATAAGACATTCATGGCCTTAGCATTGAGCTGTGCCATTTTCCTATCATTATCATTCCAATCCCTTTCGGGCTTAGGAACAATAGTGCCATCAACAACGTGTGTGGGTGTACTAGGTCCATTAGTTATAACACCCCACAATTCATAATCAGAAGCTTGAATGAATATCCTCATTCTTGCTTTCCAATAAGAATAGTTGGAACCATTAAACAAGGGAGGTCTATTTGTAGAATGACCTTCGGCAAATGATCCAACTTGAGTTGCCATTTGGATCTTTAGCTCTTGATCGTGTGATCAAAATCTAATGAGCACTTGCTCTGATACCAATTGTTGGCCCAGATGACAACCCAAGAGGGGGGGTGAATTGGGTTCTTTAAAAATTTAGCCTCTTGAAAAATTGTTTGCTTAAGATGAATGAAAATAAATGCAATGTAAATATAAAGTACACGAATAAAACAGAGATAGAGATAGAGACAATGGAAGCACGGCAAACACAAAGATTTTATAGTGGTTCGGTGTATCCAACACCTACGTCCACTCCCAAGATCCTACTTGGGTCCACACTATAATCTCCTCGATTACAGCCGAGTTGTTTTACAAGTTCACAACTCAAACTTGTTGTTTTACCCGGGATCACAACGAACCCAGGTTTTTCGGGCTCACCAGCACACAACCCAAACTCAAGCAAAACTAGCTTGACCCGAGGTTAACAACCTCCACTAGTTCAATCCCCTTTGATTGAACTAGGCACAAACAAGAATAAGAATGTTTTACAAATTTTCACAGCTCCTTAATGAGCAAATATTCAAAGAAAAGTAAATAGGTTTAGAAAAGCCTGGTTTGAAGTTGTTTGGCTTTGAGCTTTTCTTCTTTTCTTCTTTTCCTCTTCTCCTTGCTGGGTTGAATCAAGCCTCAGCTCCGATTCCTCACAGTAGATGCAGTTGAGAAGATTGAAAAGTTGGTCTCTTTCTTCTAGTTGAGAATCCTCCGATTTTTTCTATTTGAACGGCTTGGATTCTTCTTTGAGCTTTGTGGAGTGGAAGGTTTTGAATTTGAAACTCCTCTCTTGGATATAAGGCTCTAGACTTTCGGATTTTGATTTTTGATCTTTTTCTATCCGTTTCTCTCTTTCTTTTTCAAACGGTTGTTTTTCCCCTTTTTATAGATTTTCTTTGATTCATTTTTGGGTGGAAATCTAGCCGTTGGAGTGTACCTGGAAGGATTTTCCATTCATAAAAAATAGCCGTTAGATGTCAGAAATCAAAAATATTACCGTTAGAGCTGATCTGGCATTTTTGATTTTTCGTCCAGGTGGGTTGGAGTCGGCTCCAGCTTTTCAGGTGTCGGCTCCGAATCGTTTTTCCATAAATAGTAAAATCTGAGTTCGTCGTGGAGTCGGCTCCGCAAAAGTAAGTGTCGGCTCGCCGTCGTCAGGTGTCGGCTCCCGAATACTGTAGGTGTCGGCTCCAGGATGCTCAGAAAATCAACGTTCTGTCCCGCATCGGAGTCGGCTCCAGACACAGTAAGTGTCGACTCCGAAACCTTAGGTGTCGGCTCCGAAACTCTAGGTGTCGGCTCCAGGTTGTATCAAAAATCAGATTAAAATTGAATTGGCCATGGGGTCGGCTCCAGACTTTCTAGGTGTCGACTCCAAGCTCTGAAACTTTGAAATCTCTGATTTGTATTTGATTCAAAATTCATTTCTTAATTCCTTTAAATTGATCAAATAAATTTAAGTCCTGAAACACTTATAAAATCCATTAGTAATCAAATAAATATACTCAATTCCTTTATTAATCATCATAATCAATGAATGGATCAACAAAGCAGAGGAGTGTGAAGTTCTTGGTCAGTACAGTTAGGAGTGCAGAACCCCTGGAGTTAGTACACATGGATGTTTGGGTACCATCCTCAGTTTCTGCAAGGAATGGGGCCAGATACTTCTTACCTTGATAGATGATTTCTCAGGAAAACAGTAGATCTACTTCATGAAGGAGAAATCAGAGGTCTTCACCAAGTTTAAAATCTGGAAGGCTGAGGTGGAGGGGAGTAGGGTAGGAGTGTGAAGTGTTTGAGGTCAGACAATGGCTGGGAATATACCAGCAGGGAGTTTCGAAGATTTTGTGAGGAGTGGGGCATCAAAAGGCACTTCTCGGTAATGAAAACTTCTCATAGGAAGGGATGGCTGAGAGAATGAATAGACACTATTAGAAAAAGCAAGGTGCTTGAGGCTGCAGACAGGGCTTCCAAAGATGTTTTGGGTTGACGCAGTAGGTGCAGCTAGCTACTTGGTCAATCGGCACCTGACGCAGTATGTGCAGCTAGCTACTTGGTCAATCGGTTACCGTAGACTAGGTTGGATGAAGGCATTCCAGAGGAGATATGGTCTGGAGAAAAGACAAGCCTGAACCATCTGAGAGTGTTTGGATGCATGGCATATGTGCATATTGGTGCTGGGGAGCAGAGTAAGTTGGATGCCAAGTCTAAGAAGATGATATTCCTGGGCTACCTGCATGGAATCAAGGGGTATCGGTTGTGGGACCCCTTGAAGAAGAGGGTTGTCATCAGTAGGGATGTGACCTTCGATGAGAGCTCAATCCTTCGGAGCAGAGATGGTACAGATGCATAGCAGGGATTACAGGAGGTGGAACATGGTAACACTAGTCAGATGACCTACACAGTCGTGCCATTTGCTAGTGGACCAGGAGGATTTGAGATTCAGGTGGAGAGGACTGACAGAGGGGTCGAAAGCTAGGAAGTTCAACAGGATGCAGCTGAGCAAATGACTCAGGAGAATGCAGCTGGGTAGGGGACTGATACTAGGATCGCACTGCATAGGCCCAGGAGAAACGTGCGACCACCAGTTCGATACGGCTTCAAGGATTTGGTGTCATATGCGCTGATGACATTGAATAGAGACCCTTACACCTATGAGGAGGCTGTGGAGAGCCAGAACAGCTAGGATAAAGATAGGTGGGTCCAGGCTATAGCAGGAGATGCAGGTTATGGCAGAGAAGATGCAGTCTCTCTACAGGACTGGCACTTGGTAGGTAGTCGAATTGCCACAAGGAAAGAAACCTATTGATTACAAATGGGTTTATCAGCACAAGAAAGGGCCTTCAGAGCAAGGAGGTATCAGGTACAAGGCAGGACTAGTGGCCAAAGGATACTTCGGAAGAAAGGCTTTGACTACAGAGAGCTGATGGAAGAGATGGAGTGGAGCTGATGAAGGTACATACCAAGAAGAATCCAGCAATACACTGACCAAGGTTCTTTTACAGGACAGCTTTCGTAGGGATTGCAGCTGATAGACACGGCAGACGTGCTGAGGCCTTGAAAGCACCAAGGTGAAGATTGTTGGGCCTAGTGTGGTGCTATCAAGGCCCAGGGGTGCTAACTTGTATTAGGTTGGATTTGAGTCCAAAGGTTGAGATTAAATCAAGTCACGGGTATACACGGGCTTGGGGATTAGTTTAATCTCATTGGGTTAGTCCATGGGAGTTTTTGTTGAGTCTGGGTCTGGCCCACTTCGTGGATGTATTTAAACTCTAGTCGCTAGGGTTTGGATAGAATAGAGAACATATTTTTTTCTTCCAGAAATTCCTTTCTCTCATCGCAGGGCGGCAGCCCTATCTTCTCCTTCTTATCTCTCTCTCCCTCTCTCTCCTCAGAACGAAGCCGCGGTGGGATCCAACTGCTTCGTGAGGCTTCGAGGAATCCCTGTCTCGTGTGTGAAGTTGTAGCAGAAGCGTGGAGCCAGATCTTGAACGGAGCAAGATCACGGAAGTCTATGCTCACGGAAAGGAAGAGGATGTGAGTCTTCACGTCCTTACGGAAGGAAAGCAACGTGAGTCTTCACGTCAACTATGGGGATTTGGGCGTGAAGCCAGGAAGCCACTTTTCTTCACGGAAAAGTCTTCACAGAAGACGTGGAGGTGGGAAGGTTTCAGTTGAAGCAAATCTCACGGAAACGGAAGGATGAATTAATTCCAGTGCCAATAAAATCCAAGAAAAGAATTAAAAATTCTTTAGGAAGAAAAGGGGCTATGGTGGTTGTTCAAGAACGCTGATTGTTGATAAAGGATACAAAAAACAGGATACAAAAATAGCACCCAATCTGATTATTGATAATAAAGGATGAAAGCCTAGGGTACTTCTCTAGCGAGGTTGATTCCATTGCTGTTCATCAAGGACTAAACCCCAACAAAGACTATTTTGGTTAACTCTGAGTAGCCTAATTCGCTCATTTGAAAGATTGTGCCGCAGATTGGTGCCGCTTTCAATTGCTTTTATATCTGGTAGTGAAATATTAGTTAATAGGTAAAATTGCAACAGTCTTGAAAGACAATTTCATTTTGTTTCTTGGTATGTCTATCAGCTTTTATGGACAGGGGTACATTGCCTCTGGTATTATTTCCAATACCTAGAACCATGAGCAAGGCTGCAATTTAATTGCTAGTGTGCTGCTGCTTGTCGTGGGAAGCTCCTTTCTTCATTGGGAAAGGGTACTGAAAGTATAGTTCACCCTCGATCTCCATGAGAATGTGATGAAAAAGTAGTGCCCTAAAAGCCAATCATGTAAGGGCATTTTTGTAATTTCCTTCAACTCATGTATGATATTTTATCAATTAAAAGGCATTTTTTTCAATTCATCATATGTTGTGTCTTATTTTTATTAAGATTATGATGAATCCCATAAGGTTAGAGCAATGAAATTAGGGTTATGATGAAGTTCATAATGATGAGACCTAAGTTCCTAAAAACTCTAATCTAAAATGTTTCCAGTCGAAGGATCATCGAGTCGGGGATCGATGATACCGGTAAGACTGGCACATTGTATGTATGCTCAATAAAGAGGGTGGTTTGTCTCATAGCCACTTGTGTAAAGACACTAATACAAGGATGTGGTGCTCATTAGGGTATGAGTTCACTGAATTGATCCACATTGAGAACATCTTATGGAGATCTTACTTACTTGTCAAAAGATAGTTCTCTTAGTGGGAGTTGTGCAAGTGATCCTTAGACCTGAGATTACCATAGAATCTTATGCACATGAATCTATGTTTTAGTTCATACTCATTCATGGCTAAGTCATGTACGGGGTGTTCATGGAGATAAAGGATTATGTATGAAGGTTATGAGTAGGTCAACAAGGAATCGATCATTCCTAGAAAGAGGAAAAGTAATCCATGTAATCTCATCATATGATGACTCAAGAAGTCTTTGATCAAAGCAAAATGAAATTAGAATAGGTTTCTAATTTTTCATTTGTCGAGTATTTATTATTGATTTGAGATTCAAATGAATAAAATGTTAGGGTTTGACATTTTTTCATACCCATCACTTATTTGGGATAAAGAAAGATCGAAGGATTGAATTGCACAGTAACTTGCCACTGAAGGGTATTTTGGTAATTTCATCAAATTCCTCATCTTCTAGGTAGACATGATACATTACTAGATGTCAATCTTGTCTTGTAGGTTTTCATGAATTAAATTTATTTAATTCATAAGTCAATTTGAAAGATGGTTCAAATTGGCAATAGGGTTAACACGATTTGATCTAATTCGGTTAGTCAGTTTCTAATCGAACTAAATCGACTTAAACCTAAACCTATGCTAGCTAGATGAGGAACCCAATGGGTCACACACATAAGGGAATTGGTCAAAGAATCATTTTAATAATATTAATTAATTCAATTTGTTAGCCAATCAGCATGCTAGCACATGTGGCTAACTATCGCTCCAATTTGGGTCGAAATTGATTTGAACCGGCTTAATTAATTGATCCAAATTAATTTTAGAATTAATTTGGGATTACCTCTAACCTGATCAACCATTTATTGGATTGGATAAGGTTGAATTAATAGAGTCCAAGAAATATAGGACTCTCGGAAGGAAAACTATGCACGTGCAGAATTTTCAAGAGGTGCTAAGAGTCCTTCTGATTTAAGGTACTAGGAGGCGCATCTTTTTTAGGATTTATAGGTCCATTGAATGTGGAGAACCTTATCTATATGTTATTGTATTGGATAAGGTTGAATTAATAGAGTCCAAGAGACAAGGGACTCTCGAAAGAAAAACTGTGCGCGTGCAGAATTTTCAAGAGGCGTCTAAAAGTCCTTCTGATTTAAGGCACTAGAAGGGCATCTTTGGGGATTTAAGAGTCCATATAAACATGGAGAACCTTATCTTGACACATGGCAAAATCAGAGGCTATCTGATTTAAGATGGGATGCCAAAAGCATCCCATCAGGTGTGGCGCGCGTAGGGAGAAAGGTGCAGAAAATTATAACGATGTGTCCCTTGATTCAAATTGAAATGAATTTAAAAATTTTATATCCTTTCAGAAGGACATGGAATGGGTTGTATCCCTTCATTTGATGTCTCCCCATTCACTATTTAAAAGGGGTGGCACATATGGGATTGTATCGATAATTTTTAGTAATCCTTGTTAAGACAAGAGTCTTCTCTCTCCCTCTCCCCTTCCTATAAGCCTTAGTCAATTTAGGACAACTCTTTTCTTAGCCTATACAAGTTTTATTAGGCTTAAGAAAAGTGTAAAAAGGTCCTAAGAGCCAAGCCAAGAAGTCAAGAAGCCAAAAAGAGGTTTAAGTCAAGTTCGTGAGCATATCTTTGATCCAATTCTCGTGTGGATCACCATTGGAGGGCGAACACTTGGGCGCCTAGTGGAAAAGATTGGATAACCGGCTTCCTTCTTTCTTCACCAAGTACTAAGGTATGTTCCTCTACATATATGTTACATTTTATGACTAATTAATTGTTATAATCAAGGGGTCTTGGGTCTAAGGTTTCGGTTGATTAGGGTTTTAAGGTTAAATTTTTTGAAATCCAGCCTTCCGCTGCATGACCGGAACCCAACATTGGTATCAGAGCCACCTTGATTAATTCAATTAGTGGTCCATAATATATTGATTACATGAATGATTATGTTATGCTTTTAGCATGATTTGTTTTATTATGTAGAGTTATAAAATTTCTTGTATTAGAACACGCCTCCTGAGCCTCTATGCCTGCGGTGTTTTGCATAGACTGGCCCAAGGGACTAATGAGCTATGGCCGGACGTGTTCTAATTAATGAGAAATTTTACTTAAGATGATAATTTTAAAATTGCATTGAATATATGCATGGTATGATATTATTGTTATGCATTAGAAAAAGGATGTGCATGAGACCATCAAAGCCCTCCTAAAAATTATATTTAGTCGTAGTGTGATAGAATCATAATACAAATCCTTTTAGGGTTTGATTAATCAATTGGTGTCTAGAAAAGTGGTTCTGGAAAGGTAAAGAGATCGTGGTTTTTTAATTGGTTCCGTTGACTGACCTGGCCAATTAAATTGGTGTCTAAGGAAAGCAACGGGAGGACCCCCACCTCTCTCCCACTTAACTGGCCAATTTGATTGATTTAGACCTTGAATTGGAAATGATATATTGATTATGAACACTACCTAATGCCTTCCTTCATACTAAGATAAATTTATGATAACAACTATAGTAGGTTTGTTGTGCAACACAAGGCCTACTCTAGGGTTAGATATGAATTGTCTTAGTGCATTTAATGCTTTATAGCATGATTAGTGGTGTTGCTTTGTTGTGTAACACAAGGGCAATATTATTCAATCATGACTATATGAAAATGAAGGGTTTGACTAAACTAAGACATTATAGTTTGTTGTGTAACACAAGGCTATAAGTATCTTAGAGGCAGGTGTTATGTTGAGAGTTGCATGGGTTGCAATTGGAAAGGATATTTTCTACCCTTGAACTCATGAATATTTGTTGTGTAACACAAGATATTTATGATGAATTGGGATCTCAACCCCACTAAAGAAACCCTGGTAGGGTTTTCTCGCTTACCATAGGTGAGGGTTATGGTATTCGTAATAAAATAGTGGGAGATACAATTAGATTGATAAGTCCTTGTCTAGTTGTAGACATCATTATGAGTGGTCTGCTTATGTATTGTTCTTTACTTTTAATGTAGATTAAAATTTTATGGCTTCTACTTTATCACTGCGGGGCATTTTAGATGCCAACAAGTTGACTGGTCCAAATTATGTGGACTGGTTGAGGAACTTGAGAATTGTCTTAACTCAGGAAAAGGTTTCCTACATCCTCGACTCTCCTAATCCAGATCCGATCGAGATGATGCTACAGAGGAGGAACGAGCCACATATAAAAAGTGGCAGAATGATAGTTTGACTGTTAAGTGTATCATGTTGGCCTCGATGAGCAATGAATTACAGAGGCAACATGAGGAGCGGGAACCTCAATCCATATTGCTCAATCTTAAAGAGCTTTATGGAGAGCAAAGTAGGGCTGCTCGATATGAGATTTCGAAGCAGTTGTTCCATGCACGTATGAGTGAGGGCTCATCCGTTCAAGCTCATGTTTTAAAGATGATTGACTTAATCACTCGGTTAGGTCAATTAGGGTTTGTAATGGATGGAGAGCTTAATCAGGACTTGATCCTACAATCACTCCCAGACTCCTCGCAGTTTGTCATGAACTATCACATGAACAAACTAAATATTTCATTACCTGAGCTGTTGAATATGCTCAAGACAGCTGAGAGTCACTTCAAGGGTGATAAGGCTCATATTCTTCTAGTTGATAGGAAGAAGAAACAGGCAATGAAGAAAGGTTCAAAGAGAAAGAGGAGCCTTAAAAGTAGCATGCAAAAGAGGAAGAAGGCAAAGAAGCCTTCTGTTGATCGAGCCTGTTTTCACTGCGGCAAGCAGGGACACTGGAAGAAGAACTGTAAGATATATCTTGCAAGTTTGAAGCAAGATGCTGGTGAAGAAGCATCAAAAGGTTTGTACATGATACAAACTAATTTATCATTGAGTTCTTCAGTTTCTGACTCATGGGTATTGGATACTGCATGTGGATCTCATATATGCAAGTCATTGCAGGGACTACAAAGAGTTAGAAATTTGAAGAAGGGTGACTTCAAGCTCTATGGCGCGAGTGGAGAAGCCATTTATGCTGAAGCTGTGGGCACCTATTTGTTGTTATTACCTTCTGGCAAGATATTGGAATTAAAAAACTGTTATTATATTTCAAATATTATTAGAAATATTATTTTTGTACCCTTGTTATTAGAACAAGGTTTTGAAATAAATGTAAAGAGCAATGGTTGCTCTATCTTTTATTCTAATAAATTGTTTGGACATGGTTTGTTTAATAATGGTCTTCTAATTCTTTTGCTCAATGATAAAGTTTTGCTTGTTGATAACAAGAAAAGAAAGAGAGAAGATGTTAATGCCACTTATCTCTGGCATTGCCGATTAGGTCATATAAGTGAATCTAGGATAAGCAAGTTATACAAAGATAACTTCTTTGATCCTTATGATTTTAAATCATTAGGAACTTGTGAATCCTGCCTCATGGGAAAAATGACTAAGTCTCCGTTCACTGGACATGGAGAAAGGGCAACTGAGTTATTAGGTCTTATACATACAGATGTATGTGGACCTATGACAACTCAAGCTAGAGGAGGATACTCTTATTTCATCAATTTCATTGATGATTTATCAAGGTTTGGACACGTGTATCTTATGAAACACAAGTCCGAAGCCTTTGATAAATTTAAGGAGTATCAAAGTATGGTTGAGAAACAAACTGGACATAGTATTAAAATCCTTCGATCTGATCGAGGAGGAGAATACTTGTCTAGTGAATTTCTTGATCATCTTAAAGACAAAGGCATTCTCTCTGAATGGACCCCTCCTTATACACCTCAATTAAATGGTGTAGCAGAAAGGAGGAATCGTACCTTATTAGACATGGTGAGGTCCATGATGTGCTTCACAGATCTTTCAGTATCATTCTGGGGTTATGCCCTAGAAACTGCTGCCTATATTTTAAACAGAGTGCCATCAAAATCAGTGACTAGCACTCCATATGAATTATGGAAAGGAAAAAAAGCCAAGTCTTAAATATTTTAAGATGTCAAAAATGTATTCGGACATAAGTTAAGTGCTAGGGCTGATAAATGTAGGTTTATAGGTTATCCCAAAGAAGGTATTGGATACATCTTTTATCATCCTGCTGAGCAAAAGGTATTTGTCAGTAGGCATGCCATTTTTTTGGAAAAGAATTTATCCAAGAAGAAGGCAGTGGGAAGATACTTGAACTCACTGAAGATCAAGACTTACAACCTACTCCTGTTGACAATCAACAAGACATTCCTCAACCAGAAATTTCTAAAGATCAAGAACAACCACAACATTCACCTCCTCTCCGTAGGTCAGAGAGAGTGCGGGGTGCACCTCTCAGATATGGTTTTGTTATTGGAGATGACAACGAAGCCAATATCATTCAGGATGATGATCCCGTGACCTATACAGAAGCTGTCGAGAGTAAGGACTCTGACAGATGGCTTGATGCTATGAAATCTGAAATGGACTCCATATATACCAACCAGGTTTGGACCTTGGTTGACCCACTGAGGGAGTAAAGCCAATAGGGTGCAAATGGGTCTTCAAGAAGAAGATTGGAGCAGATGGCCAAGTAGAAACCTACAAGGCTAGGCTAGTGGCAAAAGGTTTCAGGCAAAAATGGTATTGACTATGATGAAACCTTTTCACCAGTAGCTATGCTCAAATCCATTCGGATATTACTTGCTATAGCAGCATACTATGACTATGAAATCTGGCAGATGGATGTAAAGACTGCCTTCCTCAATGGATATCTTGAGGAGGAAGTCTATATGTCACAGCCAGAAGGGTTTGTCTCAAGTAGGAGACCGCACCAAGTATGCAAGCTTAAGAAATCCATTTATGGATTAAAGCAAGCATCGAGGAGTTGGAACATTCGCTTTGATGAAACAATCAAAGAGTTTGGTTTCATCAAAAATATAGATGAACCATGTGTGTATAAGAAGACAAGTGGGAGTGCATAGTCTTCTTAATTTTATATGTCGATGACATACTTATCATTGGAAATGATATCCCAATGCTACAAGTCAAAACTTGGCTATCTAAACAGTTTTCCATGAAAGATTTGGGAGAAGCATCCTGTATACTGGGTATAAAGATCTATAGAGATAGATCTAAGAGGATGCTTGGCTTATCCCAATCTAGATACATTGACTTAGTGTTGAAAAGATTCAACATGGAGGAAAGTAAAAGAGGTTACTTGCCCATGAGTCAAGGCATACATCTCTCTAAGAAGATGTCTCCTAAGTCACCTGAAGAGAGACAAAAAATGAACAAGATTCCTTATGCTTCAGCTGTAGGGTCGATAATGTATGCCATGTTATGTACCAGGCCTGATGTTGCTTATGCCTTAGGCACAGCAAGCAGGTTTCAGGCCGATCCAGGGGAAGATCATTGGAAAGCTGTGAAAAATATTCTTAAGTACCTAAGAAGAACTAAGGATATTTTTCTTATATATGGAGGATCAGATTTAAAATTGGAAGGCTATACTGACTCCAGTTTTCAATCAGATCCGGATGATAGTAAATCCATATCAGGGTATGTTTTTACTCTATATGGTGGTGCAGTCAGTTGGAGAAGTACTAAGCAGCAAACTGTAGCTGACTCAGTTACTGAGGCAGAGTACATTGCTGCTAGTGAAGCCGCTAAGGAAGCTGTCTGGATGAAGAAGTTCATTACGGAGTTAGGTGTTGTTCCAGTGATTCAACAACCGGTGCCACTTTATTGTGATAACACTGGAGCTGTTGCACAAGCTAAGGAACCAAGGTCTCATCAGAAATCCAAGCACATCCTAACGCTTCCATCTCATTCGAGAGATCATTGAAAGACAAGATGTTGTTATAGAACGAGTTGACACAAAGAACAATATAGCAGACCCATTCACTAAGGCCCTTCCTCAACAGCAGTTTGATCGTCATTTGGATTGTATGGGAATTAAATACAAAGGCGATTGGCTTTAGTGCAAGTGGGAGATTGAAAGAGTAGTGCCCTAAAAGCCAATCATGTAAGGGCATTTTTGTAATTTCTTTCAACTCATGTATGATATTTTATCAATTAAAAGGCATTTTTTTCGATTCATCATATGCTGTGTCTTATATTTATTAAGATTATGATGAACCCCATAAGGTTAGGGCAATGGAATTAGGGTTATGATGAAGTTCATAATGATGAGACCTAAGTTCCTAAAAACTCTAATCTAAAATGTTCCCAGTCGAAGGATCATCGAGTCGGGGATCGATGATACCGGTAAGACTGGCACATTCTATGTATGCTCAATAAAGAGGGTGGTTGGTCTCATAGCCACTTGTGTAGAGACACTAATACAAGGATGTGGGTGCTCATTAGGGTATGAGTTCACTGAATTGATCCACATTGAGAACATCTTATGGAGATCTTACTTACTTGTCAAAAGATAGTTCTCTTAGTGGGAGTTGTGCAAGTGATCCTTAGACCTGAGATTACCATAGAATCTTATGCACATGAATCTATGTTTTAGTTCATACTCATTCATGGCTAAGTCATGTACGGGGTGTTCATGGATATAAGGATTGTGTATGAAGGTTATGAGTAGGTCAACAAGGAATCGATCATTCCTAGTAAGAGGAAAAGTAATCCCATGTAATCTCATCATATGATGACTCAAGAAGTCTTTGATCAAAGCAAAATGAAATTAGAATAGGTTTCTAATTTTTCATTTGTCGAGTCTTTATTATTGATTTGAGATTCAAATGAATAAAATGTTAGGGTTTGACATTTTTCCATACCCATCACTTATTCGGGATAAAGAAAGATCGAAGGATTGAATTGCACAGTAACTTGCCACTGAAGGGTATTTTGGTAATTCCATCAAATTCCTCATCTTCTAGGTAGACATGATACATTGCTAGATGTCAATCTTGTCTTGTAGGTTTTCATGAATTAAATTTATTTAAT
The DNA here is from genome assembly GCA_900491605.1 of Calamus simplicifolius. Classification (NCBI taxonomy): domain Eukaryota; kingdom Viridiplantae; phylum Streptophyta; class Magnoliopsida; order Arecales; family Arecaceae; genus Calamus; species Calamus simplicifolius. The sequence goes on along the minus strand of UESW01000586.1, from coordinate 7,861 downwards.
TCATGAGTCAATTTGAAAGATGGTTCAAATTGGCAACTAGGGTTAGCACGATTTGATCTAATTCGGTTAGTCAGTTTCTAATCGAACTAAATCGACTTAAACCTAAACCTACTGCTGGCTAGATGAGGAACCCAATGGGTCACACACATAAGGGAATTGGTCAAAGAATCATTTTAATAAGATTAATTAATTCAATTTGTTAGCCAATCAGCATGCTAGCACATGTGGCTAACTATCGCTCCAATTTGGGTCGAAATTGATTTGAACCGGCTTAATTAATTGATCCAAATTAATTTTAGAATTAATTTGGGATAACCTCTGACCTGATCAACCATTTATTGGATTGGATAAGGTTGAATTAATAGAGTCCAAGAAATATAGGACTCTCGGAAGGGAAACTATGCACGTGCAGAATTTTAAGAGGCGCCTAAGAGTCCTTCTGATTTAAGGTACTAGGAGGTGCATCTTTTTGGGATTTATAGGTCCATTGAATGTGGAGAACCTTATCTAGATGTTATTGTATTGGATAAGGTTGAATTAATAGAGTCCAAGAGACATGGGACTCTCGAAAGAAAAACTGTGCGCGTGCAGAATTTTCAAGAGGCGTCTAAAAGTCCTTCTGATTTAAGGCACTAGAAGGTACATCTTTGGGGATTTAAGAGTCCATATAAACATGGAGAACCTTATCTTGACACATGGCAAAATCAGAGGCTATCTGATTTAATATGGGATGCCAAAAGCATCCCATCAGGTGTAGCGCGCGTAGGAGAAAGGTGCAGAAAAATATAACGATGTGTCCCTTGATTCAAATTGAAATGAATTTAAAAATTTTATATCCTTTCAGAAGGACGTGGAATGGGTTGTATCCCTTCATTTGACGTCTCCCTATTCACTATTTAAAGGGGATGGCACATATAGGATTGTATCGGATAATTTTTTGTAATCCTTATTAAGACAAGAGTCTTCTCTCTCCCTCTCCCCTTCCTACAAGCCTTAGTCAATTTAGGACAACTCTTTTCTTAGCCTATACAAGTTTTATTAGGCTTAAGAAAAGTGTAAAAGGGTCCTAAGAGCCAAGCCAAGAAGTCAAGAAGCCAAAAAGAGGTTTAAGTCAAGTTCGTGAGCATATCTTTGATCCAATTCTTGTGTGGATCACCATTGGAGAATGAACACTTGGGCACCTAGTGGAAAAGATTGGATAACCAGCTTCTTTCTTTCTTCACCAAGTACTAAGGTATGTTCCTCTATATATATGTTACATTTTATGGCTAATTAATTGTTATAATCAAGGGGTCTTGGGTCTAATGTTTCGGTTGATTAGGGTTTCAAGGTTAAAATTTTTTGAAATCTAGCCTTCCGCTGCATGACCGGAACCCAACATGTGAGAACGAGGAGCGAGGAGAGGGGTGAGTTCATCTTCCTTAGGGGCGAGACTCTGGCGTTGGTTATCCGGTCGGCATGGTGGCTTGGGCTTTTTAGGGCAAGAGGGTCTACTTGACTCCATACGGATGGACCTCCTGCTGAACCCTCCCTCGGTCTCCCTGCAGGTGGAGTCAGCTTCATCGGCGCGGATGTACTTTTGCACGCGAAGCAGGAGCTCGGCGTAGGAGCCAAAGGGCTTTTTGTCGAGGAAGAAAGTAAAACAGGAAGGACGAAGTTTCCGTTTTAGCGCCAGAGTTGCCACCGTATCATCTAAGTGATAGACCTCGAGGGCAGCTGTTTTGAAACGGGCCATGAAGTCCCTGAGAGATTCTCCTTCCTTTTATCGAATGGAGAATAAGTTGTCCACCATCCGAGGGATCCTTCGACAAGCATCGAAATGTGCCAAAAAGGTCCTTTCCAACTGTTGGAAGGAATCTATACTATGTGGGGGCAGGCGGAAGTGCCAGGCACGAGCAACCTTTCGCAGGATAGTTGGGAAAGCCTTGCACAAGAGAGCGTCAGTCGCCCCTTGAACTTGCATGAAAGTCTTGTAGCTCTCGAGATGATCGAGTGGATCCATTATGCCGTCATACGAATCCAGCTGAGGAAGATGAAACCTAGAGGGAATAGGAGTGAAGGGAGGACGGGTGTTGTAATCTACCTCTGGCTGGTTATTGATCTTCCTACTGAGCTCCTCTAACCGCCGGTGATATTCGTCCAAATGCTTCTTCACTTGGTGGTTGATGATTGATACCTTTCTCGACGACTCGGAAGGTGAAGAAGAAGGGGAAGAGCACGGGTGGCGGTACCTCCCCTTGGGCTCTTTCCCACGCCGTCGCCCTAGGAAAGAGTCACCCAAGCTACAAACGGAGGACCGTGATCTCTTGAGGGTCTCCCAACAGTGTCCTCTGGGTGAGGCATGATGGTGGCGAGTCCCTCGCTGAGGAGGTCTCCCCTGAGTGGATTGCTGGATTGTTGAGAAATTATTGAAACATAATTGCCCCAACTTTATTGATTTTGATGATTTCCAAAAGCCATGAGTACCTTAAAGAATACAATGTTATTTATCAAAACCTTGAGCTTATTCAAATTGAAAGGAATGAACTATCAATGGTTATATTAATGAGTTTTGAATCTATTAGAAAAAGGAGTTTCAAGCTCTATGCTTAAAAGATTTCAAAAAGGAATTTTTACACATTTTAATTCAATCGATGAATTCTTGAAACATGTCTTGAATCCATGTTAAATGTCATATTTAATGTATTCAAGTCAAATTTATATTTTAAATTTAATTGGGACAAGTTTTAAAGTCAATCAGAACATTTTTCTGATTTTTGTATCGTCCCGAGCCGACTCAAGGGTTTCCGAGTCGACTCCCTCTGATTTTCTCGAGTCGACCCTTGGTTTTCAAGAGTCGACCCCTGACTCTTGCGAGCCGACTCCTGTCTGTGCGAGCCGACTCCGCTCAAACAACAGAACCCATGTTTTTTGAGCACTTCTCGAGTCGACTCCCCATTTTCCTCGAGTCGACTCCCGACTTTCGGAGCCGACACTTTAGTTTTCGCGAGTCGACCCTTCAATGCTTAAAATGTTTCTATTTTTGGTAATCGACTCGAGCCGACTCCCACAAAGCTCGAGTCGACTCCGCGAAATCTGGGCGCGATTTTTAACGATGACACATCAGCCCCAACGGTAAGATTTTTGAATAACGGCTATTTTTCTTTGTCTCTAACGGATATATTTTTGCAGATTCTATAAATAGAGGAGCTCTTTTCAAATCAAAACAAAAGAGAAAATCAAAAAGAGAGAAAAGAATATCATTTGAAAAGAGGGAAAAACAGAGCATATTGGAAAAATCATCTAGCTCAAAGGAGAGTGATTCAAAAGGAGTGAAATCCAAGAGAAGTTTCGTCTGCTCCTTTCCATCAATCCACAAAGTCAAAAGAAAATCCACAAGCATTTCAAAGGTCAAATCGGAGGATTTTCAAAAGAGGAAAAAGCTTCATCTCAACTCCAAAGTCTTCAACGGTCAAGAATCTTGCTGAGGCGTGATTCAACTTCAAGAGGAGTTGAAGAGAAGAAGGAAGAAAGCCAAGCCACTACCATCTGCAATACAATCAGGCTTTTCTAACCTTTTTATTTTGTACTTCATTTGTATATTTGCTCAAGGGGAGCACTTCATTGTTCAAACACTCATTCTTATTGTTTGCTGATTCAATCAGTGGATTGAATCAGTGGAGGTTGGTATACCTCGTTACAAGCCGGAGTGCTTGTGTTGGGTTAGTTGTGAGCCCTGAAAAACAACGTGTAGGGTTTTGTGCTGGTAAGCCCGAGTTAAAACCAGCTGGGTTCGTTGTGCACCCGGTAAAACAACAAGTTTGAGTTGTGAGCTTGGAAAACAACTCGGCTGTAATCTAGAGAGATTATAGTGTGGACCCAAGTGAATCTTGGGAGTGGACGTAGGTGTTGGTTGCACCGAACCACTATAAAATTATCTTGTGTTTGCCGTGCCATATTTTCTCTTTCTCTATCTCTCTTTATTTGCTTGTGTATTGCTTTTAGTTAGCCTCTCACTTGCACATCTTGCTAACTAATCAATTAAAGTTAAAAAGTCTTAAATTTTTAAGAACCCAATTCACCCCCCCCTCTTGGGTTGCCATCTGGGCCAACAATTGGTATCAGAGCAAGTGCTCATTTAGAATTTGATCTCACGATCAAGGGCTAAAGATCCATATGGCAACACAAATTGGTTCAAGTTTTGCTGAAGGTCATTCTACGAATAGACCTCCTTTTTTAATGGCTCAAACTATTCTTATTGGAAAGCTAGAATGAGGATATTCATTCAAGCTTCTGATTATGAGCTTTGGGGTGTTATAATAAATGGACCTAGTACACCCACACACCTTATTGATGGCACTATTGTTCCAAAGCCCGAAAGGGATTGGAATGATAATGATAGGAGAATGGCTCAACTTAAATGCAAAGCCATTAATATTTTATATTGTTCCTTAGATTCAAATGAATTCAACCGAATCTCAACTTGTAATTCCGCAAAAGAAATTTGGGATAGGTTGGAAATTACTCATGAAGGAACAAACCAAGTAAAAGAATCAAAGATAAATATTTTGGTTCATAAATATGAATTGTTTACAATGGAACAAACTGAAACCATCACATGCATGTTCACTAGATTCACTGATATTGTGAATGGTTTGAAAAGTCTTGGTAAGTTTATACTAATGCTGATCTTGTTCGCAAAATTCTTAGGTCACTACCAAGATCGTGGGAAGCAAAAGTCACTGCAATCCAAGAAGCAAAGACCTCAATGCACTACCTTTAGAGGAGCTTCTAGGATCCTTAATGACCCACGAGTTAACAATGAAGCAGCATGTTGAGGAGGAAACAAAAAGAAGGAAAACCTTGCCCTCAAGACTGCAGAAATGGAAGAGAGCAGCAGTGAAAGTAATGATGAAGATGATGAGGAAACTGCTCTCTTGGCCAAGAAATTCAGAAAGTTTATGAAAAAGGCCCTTCCATAAAAAGAAATTTGGAGCAAGATTTGAAGGAGAAAAGGATAAGAAAAAGGACAAGGAGAAAGAAAAAGAAAAAGAGCCCTTAGTATGTTATGAGTGCAAAAAGCCAGGGCACTTTAAGTATGATTGTCCTTTGCTGAAAAAGGCCTACAAGAAAAAGAAGAAAGCATACATGGCAACATGGTCTGATGAATCTTCCTCGTCGAAGAAGAAGAGCAAAAGGAAGTTGCCAATATTTGCTTCATGGCCAACGACGACGACAACGACAATGAGGTAAGTTCTGAAAACTCAAATGATGATTTACATTTGATGAAATGTTTGAGGCTTTCAATGAACTTATGATTGATTTTAAATCCTTGAAAAAGAAAGTATAAGTTTTTGAAAAATGACAATATTAGTTTAGCTAAAAGTAAAAATGAATTAGCTTTAGAAGTTAAGAACTTAACTAATGAAAAAGAAGAACTTAGGAAAGAAAGAGATAATCTTAATCAAGAAATAGATTTATTAAAATCTGAAACTAAAAACTCAACTAAAGATTTAAAAGATCAATAGAAACTTTAGCTTTAGATAAAGAACAGCAAGCTAAAGAAATTGACTCTCTTAAGAAAGATGTTAAAAAATATAAAGACATTGTTGAGAAATTCACTTTAAGTTCAACTAAACTTAACATGATCCTAGATAGTCAAAAAGCTGTTTTTGACAAAGCTGGTTTAGGATATAACACATTAAGGAAACAGAAATCACTAAAGAATATTTTTATAAAAGCCAACCAAAGTAATATAACTTGTTTAAATGTAATGAAAAAGGTCACAAATCCTTTGAATGCAAAACGTTAAAAATAACAACAAGTTAAATATTAAAGCTAAGAAAATATGGGTTCCGAAAGGAACAATTTTTATTGCTGCTAACCATGAAGGACCCAAGAAAGCTTGGGTACCTAAGCATAAAGTTTGATGATATTGCAGGAATGTCTTGTAGCCAAAAGATCAAAGAAAAAGTGGTACCTTGATAGTGGCTGCTCAAGACATATGACGGGTGACAAAGATGAATTCATCACCCTAGAAGAAAAGAAAGGTGGAGTTGTGACGTTTGGCGATAACGGTAAAGGTCAAATTATGGGCCTTGGTAAAGTTCGCATAACTCCATCTATAGTTATTGATAATGTACTTTATGTTAATGGTTTGAAGCATAATCTAAGTATAAGTCAATTATGTGATAAAAACTTTAATGTTTCATTTAAATCTTCTTATGCACTGTAACTAATTCTATTGATGATAGCATTGTATTTACTGGTTATAGACATGGCAATGTTTACTTAGTTGACTTAGAAAAATTATCTTTGAGTGATCATTGCTTAATTGCTGACAATGCTAACATAAATGAAATTAGTTGGTTGTGGCATCGTAGATTAGGTCATGCAAGCACACACCTTATTTCAAAACTAATTAAAATGGATTTAGTTAAAGGATTACCTAAATTAGATTTTGAAAATAATAAAATATGTGATGCATGTCAATTTGGAAAACAAACTAGAAGTTCATTTAAATCTAAAAACATTGTTTCAACTTCTAGGGACTAGAGCTACTTCACATGGATCTTTTCGGACCAACTAGAACCACAAGTCTAGGAGGAAAGAAATATGGTCTAGTGATTGTAGATGATTATTCTAGATATACTTGGGTAATGTTTTTAGCTCACAAAGATGAGACTTTCTCGATGTTCCTGAAATTTTCAAGAAAGTCACAAATGAGAAAAACACTACTATAGTATCTCTAAGAAGTGATCATGGAACAGAATTTGAAAATCACTTATTTGAAAATTTCTGCACTGAAAATGGAATTAATCATAATTTTTCAGCCCCTAGGACTCCACAACAAAATGGTGTAGTTGAAAGAAAAATAGGACTCTAGAAGACATGGCCCGTACCATGCTATGTGAAAGCAACTTACCAAAGTATTTTTGGGCGGAAGCAATTAACACAGCATGTTACATCTTAAACAGAGCTTTAATAAGACCAATATTAAAGAAAACACCTTATGAATTATGGAATGAAAGAAAACCAAATATAAAATACTTTCATGCATTTGGATGTAAATGTTTCATTCATAATAATGGTAAAAACAACTTAGGAAAATTTGATGCTAAATCTGATGAAGGAATTTTTCTAGGTTATTCAACAACTAGTAAGGCATATAGAATCTTTAACAAGAAAACCTTAGTAGTTGAAGAATCCATTCATGTAGTTTTTGATGAATCTTTAGCAACTGGATCTGAAAAGATTGATGATGAGGAAGATACAAACATAATTGAAAAAGATCTTGAAAAACTTAATATTGAAGTATCTTCTGATCATGAACAAGAGGCTAAAGATGATGATTCACATAAGGACGATGATGTCAATATTGATCATAATGATGTAGATCTTCCAAGAGACTGGAGATATGCTCATAGTCATCCTAAGGAATTGATTATAGGCGATCCATCTCAAGGAATAAGGACTAGATCATACATGAGAAATATTAGTAATCATCTTGCATTTGTATCACAAATTGAACCTAAAACTATAGAAGAAGCTGAAAAAGATAATAATTGGATGTTAGCTATGCAAGAAGAACTAAATCAATTTACAAGAAATAATGTTTGGACTTAGTTGAAAGACCTAAAAATCATTCAGTAATAGGATCAAAATGGTTTTTAGAAATAAACTAGATGAAAATGGCATAGTAATTAGAAACAAAGCTAGATTGGTTGCTAAAGGATATAATCAAGAAGAAGGTATTGATTTTGATGAAACCTTTGCACCTGTAGCTAGATTAGAAGCCATTAGGCTATTACTTGCATTTGCATGTCATATGAACATTAACTTATTTCAAATGGATGTAAAAAGCGCATTTTTAAATGGATTT
>UESW01000585.1:0-29311 GCA_900491605.1 Calamus simplicifolius | reverse complement strand
AGAACAAAAAAAAGATAGAACCTGGTTATAGGCTTCATCATCATCCCAAGTTGAAGGAATCTAGCCGCACATTGCTGCTGCCAGCATCCCTTCCATAATTTTTCTCTCTCAGGCATAAATATAATGAACTAAATAAAAAATAAATAAAAAAACTAAAAAAAAAAACTCTCCTCCTCTAACTACTGTTTGAGGTCTTCCTTTTATAGAGCTTATCTAGGGCTTTCTCCTAGTCAAAATTGGAATCAATCGAGCTCAAGATCGTTTAGATATTATGAAAAAAACTCCTTAGACATTCGTTCTACATCATCTGCCTTAGTTTACACCGAGAATCATACGAAATTATCTCTTTCTTCCTTGTCGAACAAACAAAGTCCTGATTTGAGTGCTGTTTACATCGTTGGACTCCAAAAATTGAGCTCTTTCCATCTATAGCTCATTTTCTGCAACCATCTATAAAATGTATCAAATCTTAATAAATTTAAAATAATTAATATTTATTTTAATGATTAAATTGAAATAATAAATAGACTTATCACACCTTCCAACTTAATCATTGCTAGTCCCTTAGCAATGTAATTAAAATAAATTCATGTGTCACTAAGATTCTCTTTTGCAAAATTAAATATGCTTAAGGTTGAGAGAAGCTAGCTAGTATCACTAACTAAGTATTGAGTTTCTGAAATAAATTTTGCAGTCAAAACTACAGAAACTTTCTTAAAGTTTATTCATAGATCTACAGTACTTGTTTGTGATGGCTAACTTAGCATTTCTATACCGGCTTGTAAGGAACAATAGTATCTTCGCTTATCACTTACTTTGGTTAATTTTTTATACACCCTCAAATTAAGCACATAACCTGAGGTAGCTTTTACACTACTTTTTTTTTGCGATATCTTCACACTACCCACTTTTTGATACAAACAACAATGCTTACTTAGGTTAGGTGCCCATTTACTCGATGAAAAACCAATGTTTAGACTTATTTTTTTTTTAAAATTTTTTATAGATATATATATATATTATCAAGCAGGTTGCTCTTTCCTCAAATTTAAGTTTCTCTCATTGGGGTGTATATTAATTACTAATTTTCAGTAATAATTGAATCTCCAATTGACCCTACAACTAATACCTAGTTTACCTCGTTAGTGTACATATGCAATGGAAGTGCTAATAGCCTTTAGATGACATAAGTAGGCTGCTAAAGTTTGACAGCTAGTCTACTTCTTAGTCCACTAGTAATTAGCCAATACTTTCTAACTCTATTATCTTTTCCTATTCAATTTTGCTCAAGAATTTCTTTCATGACACATGATTAATAAAACTATTTTGAAATTTTTAAAAATTGCTGAGGTGTTTTTAGAATATTTTGAAAAAGGATTTTCTTACCCTTCAACTTAATTTTCATTGTCCTTAATGGAATAAGAAAAATAAAATAAGAAGAAATTATTTGAATGAAATATGCCTCGTATAATGTTAGAAGTGACAGTACGGAGCAGTCTCTTATTCCTAGAAATAAGAATCACAAAAATAAAGGTCAGAACATAAAAATTTTAGATTGCCTTCCAAAAAGTGCTAAGTTTAACATTTTCAGCCAGACGTTATGGCTTACTTTGATTACTATTATCAAGGAGTTTAATGATCTCTTTCCTTACTACTTCCTTTATTGTTGGTTTAAGTTTTCTTTGGGGGTCTCTTATAGGCTTGGTTTTCTTCCTTAAGTAAATCCTATGTTGAACGATCAAGGGGGTAATCCCGTTTATGTTAGCCATGGTCCATCCTAACGCTTCTTTATTCTCATTCAATAGATTTTCCTCTTGTGAGGAGAGATTGGTTGAAATAATCATAGGCAGGGTTTCTGATGGACCTAGTATGCATAGTTGAGATGCTTGAGAAGTGGTTTCAGTTCTAATTTGTGTGCTTCCTTTATTGATGGTTTGGGTAATGGTTCAGATACTTTCTTTAATGGTTCAGTTAGATGTTTCCATCTTGATTTTTTATCAATTATAGCAACCTCATTAATTTGCTCCCCATCTTGGTTTATGCAGATTTCTAGGTCAAGCTCTTCATTACTAAGGTCAATTGGATCATAAACAGTATCCTGAACATAATTTGAGTCGCTCGTTTGATGTGTATTGGTAAGATTAAAAATATTAAGATCGATTAATATATTCCTAAAGGAAAGTTTCATTAATCCATTTCGGCAATTAATTAGGGCATTAGCTATGGCCAAAAATGGTCCACCTAAAAATTACTGGGATGTGGCTCTTTGAGTTTGTCACCGGTTTAGTTTCTAAAATCATAAAGTCCACCGGGTAGATAAAGTCACCAACTTTAATTAATACATCCTCTACTATTTCCTTGGGTACTTTCAAAGAGTGATCTGCTAGTTGTAGGGTCATTTTTGTATGTTTAGTTCTTCCAACCCTAGTTGCTCATATACAGAGTATGACAATATTAACACTTGCCCCTAAGTCTAAGAGAGCCCTATTTATGAGGGTGTTCCCCATAATGCATGAAATAGTGGGTGACCCTGGATCTTTGTATTTCACTGGCATGTGGTTTGATAGGTAAGAGCTCATACTAGCTGCCAAAAAGGCTCTCTTGAGCATATTGGTGGTCTTCTTTTTGGTGCATAGATTCGTAAGGAATTTGGTGTAGGTTGGGACCTATTGGATCATGTCTAGTAAAGAAATATTCACTTTAATTTGCTTAAAGACCTCCAAAATCTTATCGAATTGGGTTGAATTTAGATTGGACTTAAGTCTATTTGGAAATGATGCTACAACCCTAATTTTTGGTTTGTCTCCTTCTGACATGGACTCAACTGATAGGTTGGGCATTACATTAGACTCTGATGCCTCAGGTATTTCAGGCTGACCCAGCTCAATAAGTTTTCAAGTGGTGGGACTTCTAATTCTTCTTCTTCATATGCACCCACCTGGTTATCTATTTATTTCTCAGATCTTAATGTATGAATGACACTTAGTTGGTTAATCGGTGCTCCTTGTTTTGATCCTTGGATGTTTAGGTTCCTAGGGTTCACTACTAGAAAAGTGTGATTTACCGAGGGATTTTACCGAGGGAAAAAATCCCTCGCAATTCCGAGGGATTTTCCGACAAAAAAATATAAAATATAAAATTTTTCGACAAAACAAATTTTCTCGGAAAATCCGTCGCAAAAATAATTTTGCGAGGGATTTTCCGAGGGATATTTCTAACATAAAAGAGTTCTTTGCAAAACAATTCCGGTAAAAATAATCCCTCGCAAAATCCCTCGGAAATTAATTTTCTGAGGGATTTTCCGAGAGATTTATTTTTCATTAATGAGTTATTAATAAAAATTTTTGATGAAAAAATCCCTCGGACAATCCTTCGCAAATTTAATTTTTCGAGGGATAGTCCGAGGGATTTTCCGAGGGATTTCCAATAATCAATGGCTTATTTTTTTAAAAAATATTTGATGAAAAAAATCCCTCGGAAAATCCCTCGCAAATTAAATTTCCGAGGGATTTACCGAGGGATTTATGCATTATTAATAAATTTTTTTGATGAAACAATCCCTCGGAACATCCCTCGGAAATTATTAATTTCCGAGGGATTTTCCGAGGGATTTGTTTCATCAAATTTCCGAGGGATTTTTCGAGGGATTTCCTATAATCGATGGCTTATTTGTTAAAAAATATTTGATAAAATAAATCCCTCGGAAAATCCCTCGGAAATTAACTTTGCGAGGGATTTTCCGAGGGATTTATTTTAATTAATGAGTTATTAATAAAATTTTTTGATGAAAAAAATCCCTCGGAAATCCCTCGGAATTAATAATTTCCGAGGGATTTTCCGAGGGATTTTTTTCATCAAATTTCCGAGGGATTTTCCGAGGGATTTCCTATAATCAATAGCTTATTTGTTAAAAATTATTTGATAAAAAATTCCCTCGGAACATCCCTCGGAAATTAAATTTCCGAGGGATTTTCCGAGGGATTTATTTTTCATTAATGCGTTATTAATTAAATTTTTTGATGAAACAAATCCCTCGGAAAATCCCTCGCAAATTTAATTACCGAGGGACTTTCCGAGGGAATTTTTTCATCAAATTGCCGAGGGATTTTCCGAGGGATTTCCAATAATCAATGGCTTATTTTTAAAAAAAATTTGATGAAAAAAATCCCTCGGAAAATCCCTCGTAAATTTAATTTCCGAGGGATTGTCCGAGGGATTTATTTCATCAAATTTCCGAGGGATTTGCCGAGGGATTTCCAATAATCAATGGCTTATTTTTTAAAAAATATTTGATGAAAAAAATCCCTCAGAAAATCCCTCGCAAATTATATTTCCGAGGATTTACCGAGGGATTTATGCGTTATTAATAAAATTTTTTGATGAAAAAAATCCCTCGGAAAATCCCTCGGAAATTAATAATTTCCGAGGGATTTTTCGAGGGATTTTTTTCATCAAATTTCCGAGGGATTTTCCGAGGGATTTTTTCATGAAATTTCGAGGGATTTTCCGAGGGATTTCCTATAATCGATGGCTTATTTGTTAAAAAATATTTGTTAAAATAAATCCCTCGGCAAATCCCTCGGAAATTAACTTTGCGAGGGATTTTCCGAGGGATTTATTTTTCATTAATGCGTTATTAATTAAATTTTTTGATGAAACAAATCCCTCGGAAAATCCCTCGCAAATTTAATTTCCGAGGGACTTTCCGAGGAATTTTTTCATCAAATTTCCGAGGGATTTTCTGAGGGAATTCCGAGTGATTTTTTTTCATCAAAAAATTTTATTAATAACTCATTAATGGAAAACAAATCCCTCGAAAAATCCCTCAGAAATTAATAATTTCCGAGGGATTTTCCGAGGGATTGTTTTATCCAATTTTTTTATCAAATAAGCCATTTATTATAGAAAATTCTAAAAAAATAATTTTGCAAGGGATTTTTCTAGGGATTATTTTTATCAAAAAATTTATTAATAACTCATTAATGAAAAATAAGGAAGGCCTTGCCGAAGGGTGGCGGAGGGGATGAAGGGGACCGGAGGGATCATGGAGGGGGCGGAGGCGAGCCAAGGAAGGCAAAGGTGAGGGAGGAGGCCGGAGGGGAGGGAGGGGGGCGGAGGCGTGGGAGGCGGAGGCGGTGGGTTTAATTAGGAAACTCACCGCCGCTGGTTGCTGCCGGTGCCGGGGACGCCGCTCGGTGCCGAGGAAGGAGATCGCCGGGACGCCGCTCTACTGGTGCCGTGGAAGGAGCAGGGAGAGGGGGAAGAATGGATCGGGCGGTGCGTTAGGGAGGGGGTGTGCAGAATTCTTGTGATAAATTAAATTTATTTTAAATTGCATGGAAATAAAAAGTAAAAAAGAAATTATATATAAATCATAAATATATTCTTATTAAAAGAATTTTAAATTAATATATTAAAATAAAATTAAATTGCGATCAATCATGATCATCCAAGTCATCGTTTGATCTCGATCAGTCCCTCATCAACGTTCAACCGTCCAACGTTCATATCATCAACGACTGCGATCAATCAACCCTAAACCCTAAACCCTAAACCCTAAACCCTTAACCCTTAAACCCTTAAACCCTTAAACCCTAAAACCCTTAAACCGGTCATCGCCGATATTTGGGATCATGCAGTCCTTGATTGATCGCAACCATCGGATCGTCGCCGATCGGATTGATCGCAACCGTCGGATTGATCATCGCCGATCGGGATCATGGATCCGATTGATCGCAACCGTCGGATCGTCGCCGATCGGATTAACGAAGCCGTTAAATATTTTAAAAAATAATTTATTTAGCGACGCAGCTAAATGCGTCGCTAGTTTGCAACTCATTAGCGACGCATTTTGTTAGAAAAATTTAAAAATTCGCTGTTATTTTAGCACTGGAAGCTGAAATTTAAAAAGACATACCTTCTTTTTACCTGGTGTTTGTACTTGGCTTGCAAGTTGGTTTTAACCAACAGCGTCACCCTTTGGGAACTCACTCAAGATGCCGTCAAATCAAAGATAATTCAACAAGTTTATTTCTTAAAGATGATTTAAATCTTTTATATGCTTTTCAACATTATAATAAAAATCAGGGCATCACTCATTTAATTTTGCTTATTGGAAAGATTATACAGTCATGTAAAATCTAAATTTTTATAATTACATAGAGAAAAAAAATAATGGATGGTATGCATTGCAGCTAACATATAACAAGAGTGAAACTTTTTTTCTCCTCACTTTTATATATATATATATATATATATATATATATATATATATATATATATATATATATATATATATATATATATATATATATATATATATATATATATAGACACACACACTTTTGAGAATCTGTTCAAGCTATATTGTCTAAATTAAAATTCTTCAAACATCATCTAAAACTTGAACCTAGCTAAAGTCTTTGATAACCCAGACCCAAAACTGCAAGAAAATTTGTTTCATTCACTATGTTATTTATTATTTTTTATAATTTAAGGCATTCCACTACTTGCGCGTGTGGTGGATCCAATGTAAGACATATATTTCAAGCTAGCTAGTCTACATCCATTAAATTTCAAAGCTTTTAAACATATATAATCCATTGAAGGCATGTATGAAGCAGGACCACATATGACTTACGAGAAAGGTTGCTCAATATGATATTATTAGTCTCGGTCTATATTTTACATTTCAAAGGATTGAAAGAGACAAAAAAAAATTGTATTTATCTTGTATTATGTAAATCAAAACCCTTGAATAATTTTTTAAATGCTAATTTTCTCTTAAAAAATAATTTGCTAAATTGGATCCTTGATTCATTGATAAATTTTTCTTTATTATATCGTACGCGTGATTGTTGTCATATCCTTAGTTAGATATACTAGAAACTTAATAGTCTTGGATCCTTTATTTCTTCTTGAGTAATCTTGTTTGTTCTCATGACATTTTATATTTCTCTTGGACTCTATCGCTAATGATTTGCAATGCGGAAATTTTTTTATAAATTAAACAGTGGCTCTTCTATACTATTACAATTGAGTGTTTGCTTTGATGGTGTCACCTCTTGCCATTTCAACAAGAAGGAAAGGGTTTCCATTAGAGTCATGAGCCCCCTAGAGATGGAAAAAGATATATGATGTAAAGAGGCATTGCCTACTTCTAATCTATAAAAAGAAAAAAAAATTCAAGCCAACTATTTCTATTCCTGAGGTTGGTTGTACATTATAAGCTTGCATCAAGGTGAAAAGCAGATAAAACCATTTACAAATGAAACAATTCAAAATGACTTGGATAAACTAAAGTAAATTTGACATAGCAGCCAATCCCAAAAGACCCCTCACCTCGTGACCGGACATTCATGCTAAAAATGCTCCACACGTTAAAATAGGGTAAGAATCACAATGGAATAGGCTGATAGCAACTAGTACAGTAGCATCCTGTGCTGTAACTCTACGTTTCGTGTCTCATAGTTGAGAGTTTTATTATTAAAAAAAAAATTCTACGGGCTGGAATTAGAATTAGAATTAGAATTAGAAGCAGACCCTCGGCTGCTTGGACGGTACGCGCTCGTTAAAGAGCCCTGGAGGGGGCATCCCAAGGAAATCCGGAGTCAAAGGCCGGGCCGTTCGGCGACCGCAGCGCGGTCGTTCCCCACTTTCATTAAAAAATTAAACCTTAATAATTTCAACCGACCGTGAGCGCCCATATTTCATTAAAAAATTCTCCCCGCGCGTTTGGCATTTCCTCTCTTCCCTCGCGACGACCCTCGAGCTCCCTACTCTTCTCCGTCGTCCGTCCTCTCTTCCGTCTGAGCCGCGAAGCTCTTCTCCGTCGAAGCTCTTCTCCGTCGAGCTTCCTCCCTCTTCTCCGTCGAAGCTCTCTTCCGTCCGAGCCGCGACCGTCGAGCTTCCCTCTTCTCCGTCCAAGCATTTCAAACCCTAGGGAAGAACAAACAAGGTAAAAATGTATTCTGAACCCTCTTAATCCCCTTTCGTAGATCCCCAAACCTCCATCCGGACCGCAACTCCCCTCCGCCAGGGCCGCCCGGCCATCCGCTCAAGTCCTCCGCCTCCGTCTTTCTTTTTCTTTCGGTCTCAATTTCTTTATTTCTTTTTCCTTTTTTTTTTCTTCTGGCAGGTGCTGGAGCTTCTCAAAAAGAACAGAGGCTCTTCGGTGAGGTAAGGTCATTTCCTAACGATTTTATCCTTTGTGGTTTTCAAAAGATAAGCTATCTGTCTAGAATTGGGCTTTTTATGCCCAGTCTTTCATGTGACTGCAGTACAATGAAGATTTCATCGTCTTTACTAGTAACAACCTTAGTTTTTTTAAGTGAAAAGGGCAGCAAGCAATATGTAATCAAATAGGATTATTGGTCATCCAAACCCAGCCCATCTGCAGCCTTACCCTAAAATTTATCATAACTCACAAAAAGGAGAAATTCTGAAACAGATCATCCTAGTTTTCTTCCATATGATCAATGATTTAATTTTTGGGTAAGACAATTGACTTATAATTCAAAGTTATCTCCAAGGTATGAGAGACAACTAATTCAATAAGGTGCCACCTATATCAGTACAAATCATCTCAGAATTCTTCCACATTCAGAAATACAAAAAAACAAGCTATATTCAACTACCTGTTTTCCCTTAAGCTGTTTCCCCTGACCATACATCTGTTCCAACCAATATTCTTCACTCTTCCTTCTCATAAGGAAACACATCCCACAGGCCTCCTTTGCATTCCACAACATGCTCCCAATTTGAGGCACCAAGAAGGAAATGAGCCAACATCCTCATTCCCCACAATCTATGTAGTATTTTCTAAAGATGATCTCTTGACATAAATCTTCTCGCTACTGAGCTTTTATGGTCATTCAACAGTTAACACATAGGAAAACTTATATGCTCTTCTTGCCCTCATTAGACTTTCCACTTCTTTTCTGAAGAAGTTAAATTATATAGCTTGTGATCTACAAATTAGAGATACTGGGTTTGAAAAGATTTATTATAATAGAATAAAATACTCATTCAATGCTTCCAATTCTACAAAATAAGTAATTCTTTTAATTTCACTAGAAGATGCGTGGAGTTTATCTAATGGGAAGACCTCTGATAACACTTTGAGAATCAGTGGAAACTTGGCCATTTTGGGAGCACCTATGTTATGCATTTGGTTAGCTGTAACCAAATTTGAACCCTAGACACATCAATCATTCTTAGTGTAATTATCCCTTTTTTAATTAGAAGGTGAAAAGATGACATGAACTTATACTACACAATACAAATTGGGTATTTCTATATTTACTGCCTATCATTCATGTGATGTCTAGCACAAGCACCTATATTTCTTTGTAAGTGCTTCTCAAGTTTCAGTAATCCTTGCACAAACCATTTTAATCAAATTATGGAACTGTAATGTATTTGAAAATATTTATATGTTCTGCTACAACTACTTTATATCCATGAAATATATTAACCTTAGATGTTCCTATAAGAAAAAAGAACAGCCCATAGTGTTCTAGTTCCTCGCTGAAAGATTTTTATCCTATTTTTTGATGGTATATGTTTTATTTCCTGACATGGGCTAAGGCGAAATTCTCATATATCCAGGGTGACTTCTCAGTTGTTCTGGATTATCAGCACTTCTCAGGTACTAGAGTTGTTCTGGATCTAGCCGAAAAACCATCAAACCTTTTTAGAGTACGTATTCTGTTCCCTCTCAGGGTCCATTTGTATTAATACCTATAAACTATTACTTATTATTTACTACAACGATGGTTAACAAGCATTTGTATAGTACATGCATACAAACTCAAAATTAACATGCCTCAATTGTTTATGGTTTTAGGCTGGTTATCAAGAAAACACTCTAAAGCTTCGTTATTATGGACATTCGTCATTATCGTAGTTGGATGTATAATAGACTTTTACCAGACCGAAAGGGTTATACAGATGAGTTTCTAATAGGGTTGGAATGGTTTATTCACTTTGCATGCCAACAACCTATATTTTTGAGTGAGAAGAAAATTAGGTGTCCTTGTTTCAAGTGCAAAAATACAAAGTACTTGACTGTAGAGGAAGTAAAGGTACATCTTTATAAAAAAGGTTTCAAACCTGACTACTGGTATTGGACAGAACATGAAGAAATTGAACCAATAGTGAATTATGGTGTTAATCAAATGCAATTTGCTGGTTCAAGTACTGCTCAATTTAGTGCTTCTAGTGGTGATCAATTGAATAATAATGAGCCAACCGATAGATACGAAGCCATGATTTTTGATGCTGCTGGTCCGAATTTTGGAGATGTTTTAATAGCAATGTGGATGCTTTTCAGAATAGAGATGCTCCAAATTATGTGGAGGAGCCTCCAAATAGAGAGGCTGAAAAGTTTTACGAGATGTTGCATGCAGCACAGCGGCCGCTCTGGTCAGGTTGTACTAATCACTCAGAGTTGTCAGTTGCTGTTAGAATGATGAGTATCAAGTCTGATAACAATATATCTCAGCATTGTTTTAATCAATTTGCGGGGCTTATGAAAGAAATATGTCCTTCCGGTAACTTAATACCTCCTGACTTCTATAAGACAAAGAGTTTAGTTTCGAAGCTTGGCCTATCTGCTAACAAAATAGACTGTTGCTCTAATGGATGTATGTTATATTACAAGGATGATGAGTCTTTAACTGATTGCAAGTTCTGTGGTCATCCTCGATACAAACCAGGTAGGATGGGAAGTGGGAATCACAGTCAAGTATCTTATAAGAGGATGTATTATTTGCCACTTATCCCTAGACTTAAGAGGCTTTACGCCTCGAACAGGTCGGCTGGGCACATGAGATGGCATTATGAGAATAGACGAGAACAGGATGTTTTGTGCCATCCATCAGATGGAGAAGCATGGAAACATTTTGATCGTACATATCCTGAGTTTGCATTAGAGCCAAGAAATGTTAGACTTGGGTTATGTGCTGATGGCTTTACTCCATACAGTCTCTCTGCTACAGCATACTCCTGTTGGCCAGTAATTGTTACGCCGTACAATCTGCCTCCTGATATGTGTATGACCACTCCATATATTTTTAACCTTGCTCATTCCTGGACCGCATAATCCGAAGATCAGGATAGATGTATATTTGCAACCATTGATAGATGAATTAAAAGTTATGTGGAATGATATATTAAGGGCTGCTTTAATGTGGACAATCAATGATTTTCCAGCATATGGCATGCTGTCAGGGTGGAGTACAGCTGGAAAATTAGCATGTCTGTATTGTATGGAGAGAACAAAGGCTTTTCGCTTGGAGCATGGGGGTAAAAATACATGGTTTGACTGTCATCGTCAGTTCTTGCCTTTTGATCATGTGTTCAGAAGAAATAAGAATGCCTTCCGAAAAAACAAAATTGATAGATCGGAGCCTCCTCTCAGATTAACAGGTGACCAAGTATGGAAAAAAGTTCGTGGATATCCCAAAATAACTGAAACAGGTCCTTGTAAATATAGTGGATATGGAGAAAGTCATAATTGGACAAAACATAGCATATTTTGGGAATTACCATATTGGAAAACGAATTTAATCCGACACAATTTAGATGTCATGCACATAGAAAAAAATGTGTTTGACAATATTTTCAACACTGTTATGGATGTAAAAAACAAAACAAAGGATAATGTTAAATCAAGAATGGATTTGAAAGAGCATTGTAGGCGGCGAGATTTGGAGCTCTATGAGTTACCTAATGGAAAGGTGGTGAAACCAAAAGCAAATTATAGCTTTACACTAGACCAAAAAGAGTTGTTTGTGAATGGATAAGAGGATTGAAAATGCCCAATGGATATGCTTCAAATCTAGGTAGATGATTAATTTGAATCTGAACCAAGAGAAATTTCCAAAATTCAATTCTCCAATATTTTTTCTCTTTTTTTTGAGAAATCAGACCCTGGATGATCCAATCTGTACTTGACCCATGTCCAGCCCTACATAAAACTTCAATAAGTGCTGATTATTGGAGTTGAACTTAGAACCACCCTTGTGCCAAAGACAGTGCCCATTCAGAACAGAGGAACCATTTCACAGGAGAGGAGTGAAGCATGTCTGGACAAACGCATTGCCTTGGTGACCATGGCACGGGGATGCTGTCCTATAAGAATTGATGGCTTTCTTGAATGACCCAGAAGGATTATGTCATTGGTATGAGAAATAGGACCACAAGAACATCTTATATCAAAACATATTCTCTTTGACTGGCCCAATGGAAATTATGTTCGTTGGCATCTTACAGCACTTCATAGGGGTAAAAGTGAAACTCTAAATTTAGGTTTATGCAAGGTTATAAAACTCAATTTAGGTTTCAGTTTTAGCCTTTGACTAGAGTTTCAGTTTCAGCAGTTTCGATGTTCTTAGTAACAATGCGCTAAGTATCAAAGTTTCGATGTTCTTAGTTGCTACTGCTCTTCCAACTTTATTCTTTGTCTCATTGATATGAAACCTATGTTTTTCTGTCTATTGGAATCATTCTTGTATATTTATAAATCACTTGTCATACTGAAGATTTTATATCATACAAAATTGGTCTGGTGCTGAAGTGGCAGCATTAATGTAGGGATAAAATCAAAGAGTCTCCAGAATGTCATGTTTTGAGTTATTCATTATTTTTGTCGGTTGTGTATCTTGTTCAAGCATTATGCTTTCTTGATTTAAAGTATCTATGCATTTTGTTGATATTGAATTTTTTTCTTTTTTTAGAAAAAATTTCAATGGGATCCAGAGGATGAGCACTATATTCGGAGGAATTGGGAGCGTCGTGGTTCAACTCGTCTTGCAGACATTTTTAACGAAGCTCGTGAAAATCGTGACCGCAAGCCAGATTGGATTGGAGAGGGTGTATGGCACGAGCTATGGAAATATTGGGATAGTGATGAGTTCAAAGGCAGAAGTCAGAAGAACAAGAAGAATCGTGCATCCGATTGCGGTGGATGGGCTTCCCACTTCACACTGGTGGGTTCTATCAGCATTAATGACCATGCAACAAGATTGGTATGTATAATAATTTATTTTGCCTTCTTTTTTTCAACTTATGAATATGTAACAACAAAAGGGTAATCGGGTTCACTGTACCACCTCAAATTCACTGTACCACCTCAAATGTCTATTTTCATGAGTTGATGGACCAGATGCACTAGGATTGCTGATGTATGCTGCATATTGGTATTCATTAGGAAATATTTTTTTTAAGTAGTTAATTTGTTGGGAATTTAATTGAGAAGTTTGTTAGGATTAACTGACTATGACATTGCTTTTCTATAATAGCATATGAGAAGTCTTACCAATGAGAATACAATGAAACAATTGTAGCTAACATGACAAAAGAAGAATTTATGAGTTGTACAATGGGAAAACTCAAAAAGTTTGTTAGGATTAACTGACTATTTGTACATTTCATTATTATTTATGTTATTAAATTCTAATTTGGTAATATCTTTTTCTTTACATATATGATGTTCTTATTTCATATAATTTTTTTAAAAAATTGATAATGTTGATATGAAATTCAGACAAAGAAGTTGAACCGAGCACCTACATTAGATGAGCTCTTCAGACACACCCATCAAAAGAAAAAGGATGGTAATCAGTGGGTAAATAAAAAGGCAGAGACATCATATGTAAGTATTTAAAAAACTCTACTTTAATTCATATATTTATACTTTTTGTATGTTTAACTAATTGTATCTAATATCTTTTCAGAATAATTTTATACAGAAGTGGCAAGAGGTGGAATCAAGTCAAAGATCAACCGGAGAGGATGGTGCAGAATCATCACAGCAGCAGCCTCAGCCCTCCATGATGCATGTATGGAAAGATACAGTTGGAGTCAATAAGGGACGAATTATGGACTTGGATCCCAGGCTTGCTTGCTGACAGGCTCCTCATCTTCTAGCCGTACATCCTCACGAGTTTCCGAGGAGTGGATTCAGGAACGGGAGAGGATTTATAATATGTTTCAGACTGTATCTTCCAGAAATGAGGAGTTAGCTACTCGAAATGAGGAGTTAGCTAATCAAAACAGTCAATTAGCATCTCAAAATAATGAGCTATCTGCCCGGATTTCCTGTACTGAGGAGTTTATGCATCTTATGATGGAAAAGATGCAGGTTAATCCATCTACAGTTTCAGCACCATCTCCAGCTGCTACCTCTGCAAATGATGGTGATTGCGATAACGTCGATGATGATGATGATGATGATAATCACGAGGAGGATTTATAATTTTCCTTTTTTTCTATAATTGGAATGATACTTGTTTGTGATACTTTTTTCTTTGTTATGAACTTTGGATATGATGATGACACTTGTACAACTTTTTTGAACTTATTTGTTATGAGCTTGTTATGAACTTGTTATGAACTTGGATATGAGCTTGTTATGAGTTTGTCATAACTTCTTCTGTTATGAGCTTGTTATGAACTTGGATATGATAAACTTGCTATAAACTATTTTGAGCTTGTTATGAGTTTGTTATGTTATGAATCCTTGGATATGATGAAATTATGAATAATTTGTATATATAATCAGGTGTATTTAAAAAAAAGCTATTTTGCAAGGGTCTCCTCGCAAAATTTTTTCTCGCAAAATACCTCGGAAAATCCCTCGAAAAATCCCTCGGAAATTTTTTCTCGAAAAATCCCTCGGAAAATCCCTCAGAAATTTCCCTCGGAAAATCCCTCGAAAATCCTCGGAATATCCTCAAAAATATTCCCTCGGAAAATCCCTCGGTAAATTGCCCTCGGAAACTCCCTCGGAAAGTTTCCCTCGGCAAATCCCTCGGTAAATTGTCCTCGGGAAATTCCCTCGGAAAATCCCTCGAAATATTGTCCTCGAAATTCCCTCGGAACATTTCCCTCGGAAAATCTATCGGAAAATCCCTCGGAAACTTTCCCTCGGAAAAGCCCTCGGAACTTTTCCCCCGGAAAAATCCCTCGGCAAATCCCTCGGAACGTTTCCCTCGAAAAATCCCTCGAAAAATTCCTCGGAAAATTTCCCTCGGAAAATCCGTCGGATATTTCCAAGGGATAAATTCCCTCGGCAAATCCCTCGGAAATATATTCCCTCGGAAAAATTCCTCGGAAAATTTTTCCGAGGAGGGTTTTTCCGACAACCATTTATCCATCGGAAATCCGTCGGAAATATAAATTTCCAACGGATTTTTCCCTTTTTCCCTCGCAAATTCCCTCGCAAATGACCCTTTTTCTTGTAGTGGTTAGCTTCGGGCTAACTCGGTAGCGTACTCCATTCTCTTTCACTGAATGCTGTAGCTAGTTGACCTATCTGAGTTTCTAGTTTTGCAATGGATTGTGTATGGGAATGAAGGAGTTGAGTATTCATTTCTAGCCCTTTCAATACTTATAATACCTTGTCTTCGAAAGTAGGATCATGATTACTCGGTAGAGGTTGTGGGATGCTTGGGTATTATAAATATGGCATGCTTCTAAAATTGGATTCCTAATAATTAGGCCTGCTTGATGATGAATTGGTTACAGGTTGAGGTTTTCAAAAAAAATTTAGGTGATTTCGTTAACCAAGATTGTAAGTATTCGAATATGGATCATTTCCTGGTCTAGGAGCCATTTGGGTTTGGGCTTGGTGGGCTTGCTCCTAAACAAGCTCAGAAAATTGGTATGTTGCTAGATATTCACTTATAGAATAGGTCGGAATCGAATAGATTATACAAACCTCATGTAATTGAGTAGATGGGAAGAGGTATTTCCAACTTGTAGGATTCGATTAAGTTTTTAGGATAGTTCATCAATTTTAGTATAGATATCTATAGAATGACCTATTTCATATATTCCACCTCTTTTAGGTCCTACAGGATGATCTCTACGAGAAACTGATATGTGATGTAATGAATTCTCACTCAATGTCTCAAAGAGTTGCCAAGCTTCATGTTCATTCTTCAACATAAATGTTCCATCATATGAAGCATCAACCATTTGCCGATACTTTTCTGACAAACCATCATAAAAGTATTGTATCAGTTATCATTTGGGTATAGCATGATGCAGATATTTTCTAATCAATTCTTTTAATCTCTCCTATGTCTCATGAAACATCTCTTCATCTATCTAAAAAAAACTTGTTATGACTTTTCTAATTTGATTAATTTTTTCTATAGGAAAGTATTTCTTGAGAAACTCTCTCTGAAGATGATCCCAGGTTGAAATTGTTACAGTATCTAACGAATTTAACCATATTTGGCTTTGTCCTTGAGAGAAAATGGGAACAACTTAAGTCTAAGAGCATCGTCAGAAAAATTTTAAATGTTTACGGTCAAACAAATCTCGAGAAACTCATCTAAATGTTTGTAAGGGTCCTCATTTGTAAGTCTATAAAATGAAGATAATATTTGAATCATGCTCGACTTGATCTCATATTGAGTGGCCTCCACTAGAGGCACTTGAATACAAAGAGAGTAGGTATACTTTGAAGGAGTGAAATACTCCTTTAATTGCCATGGTGGATCATTTTCGTTATTAGGGTCCATAATTTTAAGTCTGTTTGCTCTAAAGGTTCTTTCTATCTCAGGATCTAAGGGTATGAAGTTAAGTTGTAACGATCAGCAACCAAGCATACACCCTACCAATGCACTCTAAAGCAAACAGTAATTTAGTTCTCTTTTTTTTAAACTAATGTAATAGAAGAGAAAGGAGAAGATTCTAAAGAAATATCCTAAAAAATTCCTAGAATTAAGAGCAATAAAGAATAATTTAGTTAAGATTTAATAATTATTAGCAATCAAGTTAACAAAGATTAGACTCTCTACTCTAGGCTTAATCTAGATCTAGATAGCTCCTAACTTTCAAAACTGCCTTGGAGCCCTCCAAATTAAAAATTAGCTAATCAACTAGCTAGTTAAGGGTAAGGTCAGTGGGAGTCCTCTCGTTGCTTACTAAGTGGAACCAATTAAATAACCACTTTTCTTTCCTTTTATAGATACCAAATAATCAATCAATCTCGACATGGTCCAATTCTTTTGGATGTCTTGTCCTATTAAGCTCGAGTTTCTTAGGGGCTGATGTCTAGTTAATTTTAGAATTAAAGGCTTGGGTTAATGAAAAATGAAGGATGTGATTTGTGGGCTAAGAAAGGATGATCAACTCTTCACCTTATCTTGATTAGAGGTTTGTGCCCTTAAAGTATTTTATGAAAATACAATGCAATTCAAACAAAGTGTCTAAACAAGTTAGAAAGTTTTTAAAGTTTATTATTTATTTTCTTAAATTAATTATGTTTTATAGAAGTATCTTAGGCTTTTCTTTTAGGTTCTTTAAGGTAAGTTAATTAAAAGAAAAAGTTAATTAGGTTAAAAGTGGATTTATGACAAGAAGAAAAGTATTTTTTTAATGTTAAAAAAAGTAAAAAAAATCTAATAATTAAGGTAACTCAAAAAAAAAAGTAATAAGCTAAAGAGATCAATAACTATTTAACAAATTTTTTTTTACTCTTTCCTTTTATATTGAAGCACGAATAATAATGAAATAATAAAAAAATTAAAAATAAGAATAAAATTAAGAAAAAATTTGTGATAATTTTTTTTTATTTTTTTTAGTTTTTCTTATGAACTAATTGTGCTTGGATCCCCGGTAATGGTGCCAAAATTTGATCGCTATCATGGACGGTCAAAAATAAAACCTACTCACTATTATAGCTAGTGGTGAATCGAGATTGTATTCTCAGGGATCAAGGACAATTATTTCATGAAAAAAAGAAAACTTATATATAAAGGATTATATTAAGAATAATGATTATTAAAAGATAACAAATAATTAATTAACGAAATTAAAATAGTAGGAGAAGTAATCCAGGAATTCGAATCCACCATGCAAACAAGTTTTATCTCTTTTTCTTTATATTGCACTAGCAATACTTTTTTTAAATTTAAAGTTAAAATAATTTATCTCTTGTCAGGCACAAACGGTATCATGAGATCATGGCATGTCCTCTTAGAGTGTAAACTATCTAATTATTTACAAAGTTAGAGGTCTAAACTACTATACTATGATTTGTCTCTCTTAGGCGTGTACCGTATCCTAAGATCACGGCATGTCGATAGAGTATACAAGTGTGTATGCCAAATCAAAACTTTGATCAGAAAAAATAATTTAAAAGATATATGAAAGAAGAGCATATCTTTATTGCATAAAAATAAAGAACAAAAAGAAAGATAGAACCTGGTTACATGCTTCATTATCATCCCAAATTGAAGGAATCTAGCCGCGCATTGCTGTTGCCAGCATCCACTCCATAATTTTTCTCTCTCAAGCCTAAATATAATAATCTAAATAAAAAAATAAAAAGAATTTAGAAGAAAACTCTCCTTCCCTAACTACTACCTGAGGTCCTTTTTTTATAGAGCTTGTCTAGGGCTTTCTCCTAGTCAAAGTTGGAGTCAATTGGGCTCAAGATCGTTTAGATATTATGAAAAGACTCCTCAGCCATCCGTTCCATCATCTGCCTTAGTTTGTACCGAGAATCATGCAAAATTATCTCTTTCTTTCTTTTTGGACAAACAGAATCATAATTTGAGTGTTGTCTTCAAAAATCAAGCTCTTTCCATCTAGAGGCTTCTTTTCCGTAACCATTCATAAAAAATATCAATTCTTAATAAATTTAAAATAATAATTATTTATTTTAATAATTAAATTAAAATAATAAATAGACTTATTGCAAAACAATATAAATCCTATCAACATGATCAGGTGATTAGACAAACTGGGTTCTTACTTCTGCTTGATATAAAAGTAAGGTACAAATGGCTAAGTTATATGTTACTGCTAGGTAAGACAAGTTATTGGCTACTCTTATGATACTTCTAATTAATATTTAAACCTAGTTTTTTATCCAAGATGATGTCAAATGCAATCTTCCTCTGTATTCATAATGCACTAAACAGGTTTGCCACAAGCAATTGTTCAGAACTGCCAACAACTTTTGCTCAGTTCACAAAATCACTAAAAACCTTCTTCTATTAATAGTAAGTGATCACTAGTTTTGTATTTTAAATGATCGCATATATATATATATATATATATATATATATATATATATATATATATATATATATATATCCCCCTTTTGATTAAGACACACATCCTTAGATTTGATAAGCCATAAAGACAGGTCATAGATTTAATATTCTTTAATATGTTTTTTTTCTTCAAAAAAGATATTTTTAATGTGATATATTAGTGAGGCATAAATGCATCATGGTAGCTAAGTATGTTGATGGCTTTAATCTTTTGGTCACTTCTTTATATTTTCGGTCTTATTGATCGAAAAATTCATAATACCAAATTGAAAATATAATGCTAAAGGTGCATCGGATGTAAGACCAAAAATATAGTATTAACATATGTCTAAATTTTCACGTTTCCTTGCTCTTTCTTTATTATCATCCAGGTTTTCTTTATCCCACTTTTTCCATCATTACCTCGCACTACCTTCCTACTTTTCACCCTTAACAAAAAGACCAAAGCTTTAAGTCCAACATTTGATTGTTTACTAGCGTCCGAGGGTGGCTGAAAAAATGGATAACTTTAGAATGGGACGGGGAGAGTCCGAGGGTTGCAGATTTGAAAGATAACTTTGAGATTTTGGTTATATATATATATAAAAAATCTGGCTGCACAGAAGGATTTTGATAAATTTTTTTTTTTTTGATTTGTTCTTGTTCTTGGATGCGGCAAATGTATATCGATTGTACAGATGGATTATCTGCACATGTTGACATGTGTACGATAACCTAATAAGCCTTGTCATTCATTGTACATATACCAACATGTGCAAGCAGCTAATTTACTTGATCAATGCGTGCTTAATGTACCAAAATGCCGGGTCATTTTCAAGAAAAAAAAAGTGAGAATCCGAAAGCCCATGATTAAAAACACCTGCAACCCAAGTGCTGACAACTTTCTAGAACAGGACTTCAATAAAGGTAATCTAGCTACGAATGTCTGGGTACACCGGGATCTCACAAAACCTGTACTTATAATTAAAGCTTATTCAATGCATGCAGTACAATACAATGACGACTCCAAATCGTATATAATTCGGAAGGTCGGTCAGCCAGATCAGTAGACAAGTGCATCATTTGCTAATTAAGCCACAGCTCAGATCAATAATCCATGAACGATAATCAAAAGAAGAGCGCAACAGGAAAGATACGTGATGACAGGGATGACAGAGAATTCCCAGGGCTCCAGTTATCATCTTGAATGTCATGGCACCATCGCTGCAATAGATTGGACGTCCTTTCTGGGCTCCTCCAACTGCCTTTTGTTGTGGGATTGACTACTTTTTTGTTTAAAAAGGCAACAAGCTTTCTCTTATCCGGAAGGATACAAAGGAACGTGCCTTGCATGACCCATAGAAAGGGTGAGGCCAACATGAGTGGAGCAATCAGTCTGCAAAAAAAATATTCCCCTTGGCACTAACTAGACTTAGGTAATTACGTTGATTGGTTTTCCGTCTCTCTCATTTAAAGCAGAATAAATAATAAAAAACCTTTTCTTTCCGCCGCCGGCTCTCACCGCCCGCCCCCAAAAACAAGCCGAAAGGCGGCGGCCTGGATAAGGACCGTACGTTGCCGACTAGGATAAACGAAATTACCCTCCACTAGGTGGCGTCCGCGACGGCATCCGCCGCAAATTAGACGCAGCATTCCACTAGTAAAGCTTATGAAATGGACGCCAAATCCAATGATTAAGTATTGAGACTTGAATCCTACAATACGTTGCCGACTAGGATAAACGAAATTACCCTCCACTAGCTGGCGTCCGCGACGGCATCCGCCGCAAATTAGACGCAGCATTCCACTAGTAAAAGCTTATGAAATGGACGCCAAATCCAATGATTAAGTATTGAAACTTGAATCCTACAATTGAGTTTACTGCAGTGCCGCTTCCTACTAAGATGGCTTAAATTGTTAAGCTCGAGAATAACGTCTCCGAATAAAGTTTGCGTGCAACCTGCCTGATGGCGCTAAGACATCTTTCTCGAACATCGAGGATGACGGACATTTTTCTCTTCGAAGTCCTACAAGAAAAGTCCCCAGAGACTGGTGACGCCGGTGGGGATCCTCCGACGATCAAGTCAGTTGCTTAGGCTCAGACAAAGAACCGCTACAGCGAAGAAGAGCTGGAGCGGTTAGGGTTTTTGCTGGAAGGAAGAAAGCTTAGAAAAACCAGAGTTCAGGATCCCACTTACCGTGTGAGCGCGTGCCTTTTATACCTGTCTGAATACCCCAACTTGCGGCTTTGGAAGATCTCCATCGTACCGCTGACACGTGTGATGCCACGCGTGTTCGATAACCGTGCGGGCATTCAGTGTACGTCGCCAGTTGATATGACTGGGCACCATTGCTAGAGGTAGCGAGTCGTACGCCGTAGCGAGGCGTGGTGATGTACAGGGACATGCAACGCGCCAAACACCGTTATGAGGCATGGCCCTCCGTAACGGGGCACAATCACGGGAGTACCGAATAGTACGCCGTGGCAGGGCATGGTCATGCACAGGGGCATGCAACGCGCCAAACGTCGTTATGGGGTATGGCCCTCCGTAGCGGGCACAATCACGGAAGTATCGAATGGTACACCATGATGAGGCGTGGCCATGCGCTGAAAATCATGTGTAAGTACCGTGCCACCTGATATTTGCTGTTTTCCTTGGCAGTTGAGTCGCGTATTGACCGCTGATGACCCCACCCCCCAACCCCGAGGGGGTGCCGGGGGTGGGGGAATGACAGTGCACCCCGAGGCCGATGGGGGTCTCGGGGTTAAGAAATGATGACCCCCCCGACCCCGAGGGGTGCCGGGGGTGGGGGAATGACGGTGCACCCCGAGACCGGTGGGGTCTCGGGGTTAAGAAATGATGACCCCCCCCCAACCTCGAGGGGGTGCCGGGGGTGGGGGAAGGACGGTGCACCCCGAGACCGGTGGGGGTCTCGGGGTTAAGAAATGATGACCCCCCGACCCCGAGGGGTGCCGGGGGTGGGGGAATGACGGTGCACCCGAGACCGATGGGGTCTCGGGGTTAAGAAGTGATGACCCCCCCCGACCCCGAGGGGGTGCCGGGGTTGGGGGAATGACGGTGCACCCCGAGACCGGTGGGGTCTCGGTGTTAAGAAATGATGACCCCCCCGACCCCGAGGGGGTGCCGGGGGTGGGGGAATGACGGTGCACCCCGAGACCGGTGGGGGTCTCGAGGTTAAGAAATGATGACCCCCCCCGACCCCGAGGGGGTGCCGGGGGTGGGGGAATGACGGTAGCTGCCGTTACCTTTTCTGAGGATACAGGGATCAGTCATATCAGATGCCCCCCTCGCCCCTGGGATGGAGCGGGTCCCACCGCTGAGGCTCAAGGGGCGTTCTCCACGTGGCTGATCCCTGTCCTCAACCTTTATGCAGACGGCGTGGGGAATGTAAGGAGGCGGCCCTCCGTACACTGCGCCAGCCATGATCACCCTCGAGAATGAGAACGGGCTCTTCGGAGTCCGCGCGAAAAGCGTCGGCCTCCAGCGTCGGCCGCCAACGATAGGCCCTAACGCCGGCCCCCGAGGCCGGCACATCAAAGGCCAACACCCGCCAAGGCCGGCCTCTCCAAGCTAGCCGGCCCCGGCACATTGCTTGCCGGCCACGGCATCTCCAAGCTAGCCGGCCCCGGCATCTCTAGGTTAGCCGGCCCCGGCACATAGCTTGCCGGCCATGACGTCTCCAAGCTAGCCGGCCCGGCCTCTCCAAGCTAGCCGGTCCCGGCACATTGCTTGTCGGCCACGGCGTCTCCAAGCTAGCCGACCCCGGCGTCTCCAGGCTAGCCGGCCCTGGCACATTGCTTGCTGGCCACGGCGTCTCCAAGCTAGCCGGCCCCGACGTCTCCAGGCTAGCCGGCCCCGGCACATAGCTTGCCGGCCACGGCGTCTCCAAGCTAGCCGGCCCCGGCGTCTTCAAGCTAGCCGGCCCCGGCGTCTCCACACCAGCCGGCCCCTACTTCTCCAGGCTAGCCGGCCCCGGCACATAGCTAGCCGGCCCCAGCGTCTCCAAGCTAGCCGGCCCCGGCGACTCCACGCCGGGCGGCCCCTACCTCTCCAGGCTAACCGGCCCCGGCACATAGCTAGCCGGCCCCGGCGTCTCCAAGCTAGCCGGCCTCGGCGTCTCCACGCTAGGCAGCCCCTACCTCTCCAGGCTAGCCGGCCCAGGCACATAGCTAGCCGGCCCCGGCGTCACCAAGCTAGCCGGCCCGGCGTCTCCATGCCAGGCGGCCCCTACCTCTCCGGGCTAGCCGGCCCCGGCGTCTCCAGGCTAGCCGGCCCCGACACATTGCTTGCCGGCCACGGCGTCTCCAAGCTAGCCGGCCCCGGCGTCTCCAAGCTAGCCGGCCCCGGCGTCTCCATGCCAGGCAGCCCCTACTTCTCCAGGCTAACCGTCCCCGGCCCCGGCACAATCGCTGGCCGGCCCCGGCATCTCCAGTCCTGCCGAGTCGGCCAAGGCCGTCCCAGGCAGGCCCGACTCGGCCCCGACATCTCCGGTCCCGCCGAGTCGGCCAAGGCCATCCCAGGCAGGCCCGACTCGGCCCCGGCATCTCCAGTCCGCCGAGTCGGCCAAGGCCATCCCAGGCAGGCCCAACTCGGTCCCGACGTCTCCAGTCTGCCGAGTCGGCCAAGGCCGTCCCCGGCCGGCCCGACTCAGCCCATCGTCTCCAGGCCCGCCGGTTCGGCCCCATCCCGGCACTACCTTGCCGGCGAGATAGGCCCCAGCCATCTCAGGTCGACACAATTCGGCCCCAACGAGACAGGATCCCCCGGTTCCCGCCAGATCAGCCCCAGCGGTTCAAAAAATCACCTCTCTGACGCACGCCACTCGACAATGTTAGACGCACGACGTGCACCGCCCAACAGCCCAGCTGCTGATAGGACGTAACCCACCAACCAGCCCAGCTGCTGATGGGACGTAACCCACCAACCAGCCCAGATTCATGCAACAACTCAGCAGACCTCCTGACTTCACGAAACCCACGTGATGGTGCCAGCGCCAACCCCTATAAAAGGGTAAATCACATCGAAAACCGGGTATGCACATCTTACACACTCGATGCCCTAACTCTCAAAGGAACTATCTGATCCTTCTGAGATCTCTCCCTCCTCAAGAGCTCTCTTGAGCTCCTTCTCTGCTGTGACCTCTGTCACTGACTTGGGCGTCGGAGGGTCTCACCGGAGAACCCTATCCGGTCTTGGGACTTCTTTTTAGGCGATCCGGTGAAGAAGAAGAGCTTCCATCCTCGGCGTCCAGGAGAGGTGATCGAGCGTCATCATTTAGAGTTAGAATTTAGTTTGAATAATCTAAACTCAAAATGATTCAATTAGACCTGATCATCATCTCTAATTCTAACTATTATTGAGAAGTTTTCCAATGATGATGTTAGGAAAATTAGAAGACCGTGGCTGATACTCTTCAGTGTGGGTCTCTGCCTCTGTATATAAACCACAAGCTACCCCAAACTCTGAAATGGACATAGAGAAAATCTGACCCCCAAGAATAAACTGAATTGTATCTGGTCGATCAGGAGTCCTGGCCTTTACATCATCAAAGATGATGGAGCTGAGAAACTCACATAACAAGTGGGGGTAAGCAGGCTCCTGAATAGTCACGAAGGTCTCCCAACCAATCCGGTGGATGAAGGCATGTATTTCCTCCTGAATACCTATTGTTTCCAAATCATCATCGACTATAAATTTGTTGGATTCAATAGGTCTCTTCAGCAATTCCTGTAGTCGACTTCGGATTGCAGCTTCCACCACTCCTCTTCTACTGGCAACAGCCCTACTACTCTCTGCTCTAGTAGAACTAGATCCACCTCTTTTGCTACCTCTTGTTCTTGGTGGCATTATAGCAATTGTGAATGTAAAATCCCAAGGATAACAAAAGGTGCTGCCAAAAACAATATTCCAACAATGGTAAAGGCATATAGAGGTAACATATATTGAATATTTGGTAACAATTGCAATCATAGTATCAAGTGGCAAAATAAGACAATTATGTAACCAAACATATCAAATCACAAGTCAAAATGTAACAGTTGTAACCTCAACTAATTATTGGAAAAACTTGTGCATTGTACAAGCATATTTGAAGTGCATTTTCACTTAATAATTGTGCATTGTATAGGCAAGCTTAACTGAATGGCATTGAATTGCATTCAATATTTTCAATTGAATTGCAGTCATTGAAGACTTTTGTCGAACACTTGGTAAGCATTGTATCAAATAGGAATTCTATGGCCAATTCCACTCAATAATGAAACCAAGTCAAGTAATGATATTATCCAGCAATTCAATGGAATTCGATTAATGCAAAATTTAAGAAGAAAGTGTAGAAAGTACTTCCTACCAATTTTTCTCAGCAATTCTAAGGAACCTCCGGTGAGTCAATGGCGTCCTACAAATTCCAACGGCATCAAGAAGCTCAGAGTGTTGTGACACATATACCAAAGAATTGGCAATTATGGTACCACTAGCTGCCACCGCTGGAACTCCAATTCCTGGGAAAGTTGAATCACCACAGCAAAAGCGCTGTGGGATAGGTGTTGAATGACCAGGGAATGTGGCTTCTCCTGCTTTTATAGCTGGGCCATATGTTCCTCTGTTCCTTCTAAGGAACCTCCGGTAACTATTTTGTGCAGGTCCAAAATCACGCCCGTGAAATTTAAGATAACGGGCGTGATATTCACTGTTAATTGCAACTCTCAGGAGACCATATCACGGGCATGATATTTAATATCACGGGCGTGATATTGACTGAGACTATGAATTTCACACCCGTTATTTCCAATATAACGACTGTTATTTTGTCTGTGAACATTTGTGTCTCTGGAGGTAAAATAACGCCCGTTATTTTGAAAATAACGGTCGTTATGTTGTCTGAGAAAATACAACTCTCAGGAATTCAAATCACGGCTGTGATATTGAATATCACAGCTGTGATTTTCAGTGTTTTACCTCATAAAATCTTCTAAGTCCCAAATTGCTTGTACTTGCAAACAAACATAAATAAACACATTAAAAACACAACAAACATAACTAAATAGAATTAAAAACACTGAAATTAACAACAAACACAAATAAAAACATAGATGATGTTAGGGTGCCTCCTAACAAGCGCTTGATTTATAGTCGTTAGCTCGACTTTCACTAGCAAATTTAGGGGTCTTCCAAGTCCACAATGGACTTGTTTGATGGAAATACTCCTCCAAAATATGGCTTGAGACGATGTCCATTGACTTTGAAGGTTCCCTTCTCATGGTGTGATATCTCTACAGCACCATGAGGAAAAATTTCCTTAACAATAAATGGACCCGACCATCTTGACTTGAGTTTTCCTGGAAAAAGTCTAAGTCTTGAATTGTATAGTAAGACTTGGTCACCAACTTGTAAATCTTCTTGACAATATGCTTGTCATGCCATTTCTTTGTGCGTTCCTTATAAATTCTTGCATTCTCATATGCATAAAGACGCATCTCATCCAATTCATTCAATTGAAGGATTCTCTTCTCTCCTGTTGTCTGTGGATCAAAATTTAAATATTTAGTAGCCCAAAATGCCTTATGTTGTAATTCCACAGGTAAATGACAAGATTTACCATAAACTAACAAATATGGAGACATACCTATAGGTGTTTTATATGCAGTTCTGTATGCCCATAATGCATCATCTAACTTAAGAGACCAATCCTTCCTAGATTGACTAACAGTCTTCTCAAGGATCCTTTTCAATTCCTTATTTGAAATTTCCACTTGACCACTTGTTTGTGGGTGATAAGGTGTACTAATTTTATGCTTCACATCATATTTAGCAAGGAGACGCTCAAATTGTGCATTACAAAAATGTGTTCCCCTATCACTAATTATGGTACGTGGTGTGCCAAATCGTGTGAAAATTTTCTTAAGGAAATTGACCACTCTTCTAGCATCATTAGTAGGTAAAGCAATTGCTTCCACCCATTTAGACACATAGTCAACAGCAACTAGAATATACTTATTTCCATAAGAATTAGGGAAGGGTCCCATGAAATCTATTCCCCATACATCAAATATTTCACATACAAGGATACCACTCAAAGGCATTTCATGCAATTTAGAGATGTTACCTGTTCTTTGACATTATCACAAGTCATGACATACCTATGAGCATCCTTAAACAATGTGGGCCAATAGAAACCTGATTGTAAAATTTTAGCAGCGGTTCTTGAAGCACCATAGTGTCCTCCAGCCTCTTTATCATGGCAATAACTGAGTATGGACTCGAATTCATAGTCTGGAACACACCTTCTTATTACACCATCTGCACAAATCTTATACAAGAAAGGATCTTCCCAAATATATACTTAATATCAGAAAAGAATTTCTTCTTTTGCTGATATGTCATATCATATGGGAGTGAATTAGCTGCCAAATAGTTAGCAAAATCCGCAAACCAAGGATAGTTTAATACCTTAACAGCATACAATTTCTCATCTGGGAAATTTTCCTCAATGGCATCTTCAAGGAATTGTTCGAAGTCTGGATTCTCAAGCCTTGAAAGATGATCAGCTGCAAGATTTTCTGCTCCCTTCTTGTTCTTAATCTCAAGATCAAACTCTTGAAGCAACAAAATCCATCTGATTAACCTTGGCTTTGCATCTTTCTTCGCCAACAAGTACCTCAATGCTGAATGGTCTGTATACACTTTCACTTTAGACAAAATCAAATATGATCTGAATTTGTCAAAGGCATACACTACAGCTAGCAACTCCTTCTCAGTTGTTGTGTAATTTTGTTGAGTAGGATTAAGTGTTTTGCTAGCATAGTATATAGGCTGAAAGTGTTTGTCTCTCCTTTGACCCAAAACAGCTCCCACTGCATAGTCACTTGCATCACACATCAACTCAAATGGAAGATTCCAATCAGGTGCTACCATAATAGGTGCACTTATCAACTTCTCCTTCAAAATCTTGAATGATTCAAGGCACTCCTCTGTCATCTCAAAAGGAACATCCTTTTGAAGTAAGTTCGTCAATGGCCTTGCAATCTTAGAGAAATCTTTGATAAATCTCCTGTAAAAACCAGCATGCCCTAGAAAACTCCTCACTGTCTTCACTGAAGTTGGTGGTGGGATCTTCTCAATTGCTTCAATCTTTGCTCTATCCACTTCAATTCCTTTACTTGAAATTTTGTGACCTAACACAATTCCATCCTTTACCATGAAATGACATTTCTCCCAATTCAACACCAAGTTTGTCTCTTCACATCTTTGAAGTACTTTATTCAAATTATTAAGACAAACATCAAATGAACACCCAAATACCGAAAAATCATCCATGAACACCTCCATATAATTCTCCACCATATCAGCAAAAATAGCCATCATACATCTTTGAAATGTTGCTGGAGCATTACATAATCCAAATGGCATCCTCCTATAGGCAAAGGTACCATAAGGACATGTAAATGTCGTCTTCTCTTGGTCGTCTGGTGCAATTGGAATCTGAAAATACCCTGAATACCCATCCAAGAAACAGTAGTAATCATGACCAGCCAACCTTTCTAACATTTGATCAATGAAAGGAAGAGGAAAATGATCCTTCCTTGTAGCATCATTGAGTCTCCGGTAATCTATGCAAACCCTCCAACTGGTCACTGTTCTTGTAGGAACCAACTCATTCTTTTCATTAGGAACTACAGTCATACCACCCTTCTTTGGCACCACTTGAACTGGACTCACCCAAGGGCTATCTGAAATTGGGTATATAATTCCAGCATCCAACAATTTGATAACCTCCTTCTTCACTACCTCCTTCATATTAGGATTGAGTCTCCTTTGAGGTTGAATTACTGATTTGTGAAGCTCCTCCATAAGAATTTTATGAGTACAAAAAGAGGGATTGATACCCTTAATATCAGCAATCTTCCAAGCTATAGCCCTTTTCCTTCTTCTCAGCACTCTAATCAACTTCTTTTCTTGCAAATCAGTCAACAAAGCTGAGATTATCACCGGTAACTTAGAATCATCCTCCAAAAATATATACTTCAAATGTGAAGGAAGAGGCTTTAATTCCAGAGTTGGTGCTTCCTCAATAGATGGTTTGGACTTTTTCACTTCCGATCTTTCAATAACTTCAAATCTACATGCTTGTTCATTTGAAACAAATGGTCTCCCTTCCAACAACGCTGCCATCTCTATTGCATCTTCATCACTTTCATAAATTTCTTCTCCTTGAATGATGCTTCTCTCTAA